>JAHRHZ010000069.1:24038480-24225572 GCA_024137785.1 Ginglymostoma cirratum | reverse complement strand
AGGGGGGAGGGGAAGGGGGCTCTGAAATAAATAGAGAGAGGGGGAGGCAATGATGGAAGGTGGATAGAGGAGCAGATAAGTGGAGAGAAGACTGACAGGTCAAGGAGGCGGGGATGGAGCCAGTAAAGGTGATGTGTAGGTAGGGAGTTGGGATGGGGGTTGGTCAGTTGGGAGGGAGGGGCGGGTAGGTGGGAGGGTAGATGGGCAGGTCAAGGAGGCGGGGATGAGGCTAGTAGGTAGGACGTGGCGGGGGGGTTGGTCAGTGAGGTGGGAGGAGAGGATAGGTGGGAGAAAAGATTGGCAGGTCAAGGAGGCGGAGACGAGCTGGGCTGGTTTTGGGATACGGTAGGGGGAGGGGAGATTTTGAAGCTTGTGAAGTCCACATTGAGACCATTGGGCTGTAGGGTTACCAAGCAAAATATGAGGTGCTATACCTCCAGCCTTCGGGTAGCATCGTTGTGGCACTGGAGGAGGCCCAGGATGGACATGTCATCCAAGGAGTGGGAGGGGGAGATGAAATGGTTGGCAACTGAGAGGTGTTGTTGTTTGTCACGCACTGAGCGTCGGTGTTCCGCAAAGCAGTCCCCAAGCCTCCGCTTGGTTTCCCCGATGTAGAGGAAGCCACATCGGGAACAGCAGATACAGTATACCACATTAGCAGATGTGCAGATGAACATCTGTTTAATGTGGAAGGTTTTCTTGGGGCCTGGGATGGGGATGAGGGGGGATGTGTAGGGGCAGGTGTAGCACTTCCTGTAGTTGCAGGGAAAAGTGCCGGGGGTGGTGGGGCTAGTGGGGAGTGTGGAGCGGATGAGGGAGTCGCGGAGAGAGAGGTCCCTCCAGAAGGCAGGTAAAAGGTGGGGAGGGAAAAATGTTGTTGGTAGTGGGGTCGGATTGCAGATGGCAGACGTGAAGTGTCGGAGGATGATGCGTTGAATCCGGAGGTTGGTGAGGTGATACGTAAGGACGAGGGGAATTCTGTCTTTGTTGTTATTGTGGGGAGGGGGTGTGAGGGATGAGTTGAGTTGCGGGAAACGCAAGAGATGCAGTCGAGGGCATTTTCGACTACTGTGGAGAGGAAATTGCGGCCCTTGAGAAATGAAGACATCTGGGATGCCCGGGAGTGGAATGCTTCATCTTGGGAGCAGATGCGGCAGAGGCGAAGGAATTGGGAATAATTGGGAATAGGGGATGGCATTCTTGCAGGAAGGTGGGCGAGAGGAGGTGTATTCTAGGTAGCTGTGGGAGTCGATAGGCTTGAAATAGACATCAGTTTCCAGGTGGCTGCCAGAGATGGAAATAGAGAGGTCCAGGAAGGAGAGAGAGGTATCAGAGATAGTCCAGGTGAACTTAAGGTTGGGGTGGAATGTGTTGGTGAAGTCGATGAACTGTTCGAGCTCCTCACGGGAGCATGAGGCGATGCCGATACAGTCATCAATGTAACGGAGGAAAAGGTGGGGTTTAGGGCCAGTGTAGCTACGGAAGAGGGATTGTTCCACGTAACCTACAAAGAGGCAGGCATAGCTTGGGCCCATGCAGGTACCCACGGCCACCCCCTTTGTCTGTAGGAAGTGGGAGGAGTTGAAGGAGAAGTTGTTAAGGGTAAGGACGAGTTCGGCTAAGCGGATAAGGTTGTCGGTGGAGGGGACAGGTCGGGCCTGTGGGAGAGGAAGAAGCGGAGGGCTTTTAGGCCATCTGCATGGGGAATGCAAGTCTCTCCCAGACCCGACCTCATCCCAAGTCCAGCCCAGCTCGTCCCCGCCTCCTTGACCTGTCCGTCTTTTCTCCCACCTATCCTCTCCTCCCACCTCACTGACCAACGCCCACCCCCACGTCCTACCTACTAGCCTCATCCCCGCCTCCTTGACCTGCCCATCTACCCTCCCACCTACCCGCCCCTCCCTCCCAACTGACCAACCCCCATCCCAACTCCCTACCTACACATCACCTTTACTGGCTCCATCCCCACCTCCTTGAACTGTCTGTCTTCTCTCCACCTATCTGCTCCTCTATCCACCTTCCATCATTGCCTCCCCCTCTCTCTGAAATAAATAGAGCCCCCTTCCCCTCCCCCATTTCTGAAGAAGGGTCCAGACCCGAAACATCAGCTTTCCTGCTCGTCTGATGCTGGCTGGCCTGCTGTGTTCATCCAGCTCCATTCCTTGTTATCTCAGACTCCAGCATCGGCAGTTCCTACTATCTCCTTCACATTTTGAAGATTTTTATTTAAAATTCATTCTCAGAATGTGGGTATCTCTGCTCAAGTCAATATTCATTACAAAAACAAAATACTGCCAAAACTTGAAAACCTTTAAAAACAATGCTCAGCCAATCTGGAAGCAACCATGAACAGACAGAAACAGAGTTAACATCTCACTGCAATGACCTTCATTCTGGTACCCTCAGATGGTCATAGTGTGCTGTCTGCTTAAACTACTGTTTGATAAATAGTAACTTGCTTAATTATTTCAGACAGCCATTAATATACACCTATGTAGTCATGAAACTAAAGCATACAGACCAGTTCAGGATAAGAACAGCAGATCTTCACTAAGCAACATTAAGGATATAATTACCTTCTTTTAAAAAAAAAACAATAAATCAATACCTTCATGATGCTGATATCAGTTTTTTGTTTCCAGGTTATATAGAACTGCATTTACTTATTGAAATACCAAGAGGGCAGGAAGAGAAAAATCTTGATTTAAATTTATGCACTTCTACCACATTTTAATGTGGCTGCTATCAGCCACAGAATAAGCAAGCTGATTGCTCCCTGAAATTTCCAGTAATTACCAGGACAAAAGCAAACTAAGCATTACGTGGAATGTGACACTCCTTGCACGGTGTGGACAATAGTGCCGAACCATCAAACAGTTGAGATGCCTATCTTAGCTGGTTCCTAACAAAGGAAATCAGTGAATGCCATTATTACAAATATCTCAAACGTTATCTGCTACAAAATGCAACGGCTTCAGATGACAGGACATCAAATCCAGCTTGTTAACCGAGTGTCTCAACCCAAAGCTCCAGTCACATCAAGACTTTTTATTAACAATATCACAGAGATCTATACAGCTTTGACTTCTGTTCATCAGTCTTTTTGTAACATTAAAAAAAAACCAACTCAAAGCTTAGATAAATGCTAGCCTCAAGTTTCAATTCCTCTCAAAAGTCTGATTTTTGGAACGAAAATGGTCTTTCATCTGTGAGGTGAATGAATTTCTAACTTACAACACCTACACCTTCACCAGCAATTCAGCTATGACTGAGCTCCTGCCAAAGAGCCTTTTATGTACAGCCAACTGAAAGAACCTCAACTGGATATATACTTAATAGACTCTAATTCACATGAACAATTTCTGATATCTTTGATTTGAAGTAATTTGTAACTTTTCTACCTTCCTTTATCTGTTCCTTTCCTTGAATGTGTGTTGAAAACCTCAGGGAATGGTTCATAACACAGCAATAAAACAGAATTTGGTTTAGCCCAAAAGACTTTCCTGTGGATATTTTTAAATTGGACTTCATAGACAGAGTTGGTGAGGTGCTACGAGCTATGACTGGTAGTGGAATTGTGTTCAATCACAATCAGCAACCTTATGACCTAGTATGTACCCCATTCTACCATTACCACGAAAGCCAGGGAATCAAGACTGATTTGGCAAAGAGTATAGGATGGTATAGCCTGAGCAGTACCAGGTATACATAAAAATAAGGTGCCAACCTGGGGAAGCCATAACATGATGACATGCATGTCAAACAGTACCAGTAGCCAGTGATAGACAGGGCTAAGTGAGCCCACGACCAATGGATCAGATCTACTGCCACATCCAGTCAAGAATGGCGGTGGTCAATTAAACAATGATCTGGAGGAAGTGGCTCCACAAATATCCCCACTCTTCAATGATGGAAAGTCCAACACAATCAGCACAAAAGATAAAGCTGAAGCATTTGTAACGATCTTCAGCGAGAAGTGCTAAGTGGATGACCTCAGCCTCCTCCAGTGGTCCTCAGCATCACAGATGCCAGTCTTCGGCCAATCTGATAGACTCCACGTGATACCAAGAGACTGCTGAAGATACTGGATACTGCAAAAGCTATAGGCCTTTACAATACCCTGTACACCAGAACTTGCTGCACCCTAGCCAAGCTGGTCCATTACAGCTACAACATTGGCATCTACCCATAAGGAAAATGACCCAGGTATGTCCTACAAATACAACCTAACAAATTATAATCCAATCTGTCTACTTTTGATCATTAGTAAAGTGACAAAAGGTATACATCAACAGTGCTATCAAAAGGCACTTGATTAACAATAACTTGCTCACTGAAGTCCAATTTGGGCTCTGCCAACTGTACTTAGCTCCTGACCTCATTACAGCCTTAGTTCAAACATGGACAAAAGAGCTGAGTTCCAGAAGTGATGCGAGAGGGACTACCCTTGACATCAAGACTGCATTTGTCCAAGTGTGGCATTGAGGAGCCAGAGTAATACTGGAGTCAATGGGAATCAGAGGAAAAATCTATCCACTGGTCGAAGTCATACCTGGCACATAGGAAGATTATGGTTGCTCAACATCAGTCATCCTGCTTCAGGACATCTCTGCAGGAATTCCTCAGGGTAGCATGCTAGGTCCAACCTTCTTCAGCTGTTTCATCAATAATGTTCCCTCCATCATATGGTCAGAAGTGGGGATGTTCGCTGATGATGATTTATAAAATTAACTCAGCAATATGTGGACAATACCCCAGCCTCAAGATGAAAATTGCCAAGTAACAGGCTGAATTCAACGAGCATTCTTTAACATTCAAATGCATGACCATCACTGAATCTCCCTTTATCAACGTCTCGGGGGTTACCGCTAACCAGAAACTAACCTGGACTAATTTTATAAATAGCGGCTATAATTGCAGGTCAGAGGCTTGAAGTCTTGCATCAAATAACTCACTTCCTGGCTTTCCAAAGTCTGTCCGCCACTGAGAAGTCAGAAGTGTGATGGAATACTTCCCACTTGCCTGGATGAGTGCAGCTCCAGCAATACGCAAGAAACTGGGCACCATTCACAAAGCAGTCCACTTGATTGGCACCATATCCACAGCCATGCACTCCATTCAACACCGGTGCTCAGTATACACTGCTACTACTATGTACTGGATGCACAACAGAAATTCATCAAGGTTCCTTAGACAACACCTTCCAAACCACAACATACTAATAGGACAAGGGCAACAGATACTTGGGAATACCACCACCAGCAAGTTCCCTTCCAAGCCACTCGCCATCCTCACTTGCAAATATATTGCCATTCCTTCAGCGTTGCTTAGTCAAAATCCTGAAATTTGTTCCTGGAAGTATTGATATATCTACACCACATGGACTGCAACAGCTCAAGAAGGCAGCTCACCATACCTACAAGTACAATGAGGGATGAGAAATAAATGTTGGCCCAGTGATGCCTATATCTCATGAATGAATTTTTTTTTAAAAAATGACTTTTAAAACAGAAAAAGAATATAAAATTAAATTTCACCTCAGTTACAGATAGAAGGACAGCTATAAAAAGATAATTCACCTCTCCCTCTTGCCCATGACAAAATAAGCCCTGCATTTATACACAATTAAAAATCGTGTAGCTGTCCCCCTGGATGCTCTTTAGAAATGCTAATTAAACCCCACGTGGGCAACCTCCTCTTGCTTTCCTTAGGAGTGCTGACAGAAATTTCCACTTCATCAAATAAATGGAGACTATGTGAAATATGTCCTAAGCTGTTACAAAAAAGCTTATCCTCTCTAATGCTGAACCTCAATAGGAGGAGCCCAGCAGAGGTTTACCAAGCTGACAGGGGCAGAGATTTAACAAAAGAAAGAAATACAAACAACTGTGGTCACTGGAAATCAGAAACAAAAACAGAAATGGCTAGAAAACCCAGCAGTTCTGGCAGCATCGCTGGTGAGAAAGCAGAGCTAATGTTTCCGGTCCAGTGACACCTCTTGTCAGCCTTCTTAAAGAAGGTCACTGGATCGGAAATGTCAACTCTGCTTTTCTCCCCCACAGATGAAGATAGACCTGCTGAGTTTTTCCAGCCAATTCTGTTTTCGTTTATCAAAAGAGATTGGTTTGACTGGGCCCGTACTCACTAGCATTTAGAAGGATGAGAGGGGCTTTGACTGAAGTTGTAACATCATCTGCTTCATCTGGTTAGGGAGTCTAGAACTAGGAGACATAGTCCTAAATGCCATATCCTGAGACTAAGATGAGGAGAAGTTTCTTCACTCAAAGGATGGTGAACCTACGAAATTCTCTACCATGCAGAAGGCTGGAGAGGCCAGGTCTTGAATATATTCAAGAAAGAATTAGATTTGTTTTAGATTTTAAAGGCATCAATGGGAATGGGGAGAAAGCCAGCAGACAGCATTGAGATAGCATGATCATAGCTGATCCTCTGAGTAGAGGAGCAGACTTGGAGACTAAATGACTTACTCCTATGACCAGTTTCTACAGCAATAATTTAATGCAATGTTTTATAATAATATTTTAGACTTTACAACTGAATATTTGCAAGCAAAAGTGGAAGATTTACTGACATACAACTATGCCAACTTTCATTTTACCTGTGCAGTTATTTTGTTTTTAAAATAGTATCCAAATTTGAACGTGATTTGCAAAACCTTTAAACAATTGTTGAAATTTGTAGATTAAACATGCAGGTCCTGCAAAAACATTTGCTTTGGGCTTGCAAATTGCAAAAAGCCTCTAAAATAATTAAGTACTCAACAAAACAAAAATAAGGGTTATTTTCATCAAAAGCAGAAAAAACATTTTCTAACAAATCAGAGGGTGAAAGGTCATTGGATTTTAGTTTTTTTGTAAAATATATAAGCATTCAACTTAAGTGATAGATTAATGTCATTGAAGCTTTTGTTAAGTAATGTTCATATACCAAATCTTTAGTTTGAATAATCCTGTTTTGGACTGTCAATATTTAAAGAAGAATTCAAACAAACACTCAGGAACAAAACAGAATGAACCACACAATGTTTCATGCTTTGTCATAAAAACAAACTTCATGGTATAAAGAATGAGAAATGAAGTAAAGTAAACGCCACTAATTTATCACTACAGAACAATGCTATAAACTCAGTACTACTTATTAAATTTTCCCCTAAGAGTTCCATTATGTTGCAAAATTTTGAAGGTTCATTCACTTTTCCTGTGACCAATCCATTTTATATGCCATAACCCTTCAGAATATAGTTTAATTCTCCTTAGTATTCCAGCTATTCCTTAATGTACAAAATTTCATGGGGATGCTTCCATTAGCTTTTAGCTAAGCAGTTTCCGATCTTCTTTAAAGTCTCGCGGCTGGATTATTCAGCGCCTTGTTCTGGGTTTGATCATATACAAACCGTTTTTCCCAATCTGTTCTCTCAGATTCTGTGTCAGTCTTTCTAAGCTGACTGCACTATTTGACTGCCTTCTCCCACAATGCAGTAGGAGAACCACAGGTAGACTTCTTTGATTAGCAGCAAGCTAGAATGTGTCTTCTGGTTATTTTTCCTTCACAAAGCCTCAACCGAATGGAACTGCCTGCTTCTGTTAACACATACTGATAAATTCAATGAAGAAATTTCCACTCACATTAAGATTCCATAATGATTTGACAGTATCTTGGATGGCCTCAAAACAGAAAAGTAATCATTTTACTTTCTATGCTATTCTTTGATGCTATAACCCATATTAGTAATGTATATTTCCAATTAAGTTCCATCAAAGAGCTCTATATCCTTATGCTATAACCTCAGTCCTACTTGGTAATTCCCGATAAAAGTTCCCTTCTCCTACAAAATCAAGAAAATGTGAATGAACCTTCTAATCTACTCTCCTCTCCCAGATTTGCAGGACCTTTAAAGCACCACCCGGTTTACAATCTGGCAGTTAACCCTTTTTTTTTTGATCTGGGAACTACACAAACAATTCAAATCCTTCACTGAAGTAAGGCATACCTGCTGACTGTATTATATTAAGAAAGAAGAAGCCTATTGTTTACAATTATTATATATGGGCACAAAGATTGTTTTCACAATTCCACCCAAGAGACCTTGTTGGATCGCTTTTAACTCAAACTAACTTCAAGATTTTTGAATTCTATTTGTTTCAGGGTTGCTTGTAACTTTCCCAATCAGGTACCCAGATTATTGACAAAATTTAATTTCTAAAACTAGTTCAAAGCTAAATCCTTTGCTTTATGAACCAAATTTTCAAAAATTCACAATTCACAAATTATCATTGCTTATAAAGGTTTTGAGACAGAAAGTAACAGAGTACAAACTTTTACAAACTAAAGTTGTTCAGCCAACATTGATTTCAGTGCCCTTTTAATTTTGAAAACTTATGTCTAATTCTTGGAGTCATCCCAAACGATCAATGACATGATATGTGGGGCATGAAATTAGCCTGAGGGAAAACTTCCAGAGATGGCTTCATTTTCAGTAGCAGTGCCAAGTCTGGCTGGGGGTGGGGTGGGGTGGGGGGAGGGCAGAAAGAGGAATGTAAAAATTGACAAAACGCAACTGTGCTGCCTCTTACAGCAGGTTTAATCACAATGTTAGTCCTGCACCTAAGAGAACCAAATGCAGAAGTTCAGAGGTAAACAAAGTTAGACTGAGCGAGTGGAAGAGAGAAATTGAGACATCTTGCCATTATGCCAACAGTTCTCAATGAAAAATGCCACAGATTTTAAGAGGCCAGAAGGAGCAGTCCACGTGGAGGATGAATAGCAGAGATGGTTTGAAGAATAGGTGACTGGGGATTGAAGATGAAAATTATAGAAGAAACGCACATCGTCATCCCAGGCTTGTGATTCACTGGGGTCAGGATCCCAGTGGATGAACGGGAGATCATTTCCTGCTACTACACTGTATTGGAAAATTTTGACAACATTACTAATTTTGTCAAGTTTGCCTGAAAGTTCTACCCTCCTTCCATCTCCTCCCAAAAGGTATACTAATCTCATCATTGAGGGAACCTCACCAAGGAGGCTCTCTTCCTTGCCCTGCAGCCTGAGCAATGCTACTACTGGTGCCAAGTTGCCAGCCCACTGTTCAGGTCAGTATTTCTGGGAGGTTGGTCACTGACCCTGTCAAATGAAGGTGGTGGCCGACCTCCCAGAACAGCTTGTCTGAATGCTTCTGTTTTTCCTCCCTCTGACATAAACAGGAATGAGACTGAACAGAGTACTTCTTTACTGAGAAGTTACTGATAGATCTGTAGTGCAGTTAAATTTTATTTCAATGCAGATTGGTCCATTCTTTGATGAGACACCATTCACAAATTGGCAAATAGTCCATGAACTGCAGCATGAAGCCATTCTATTGGGTAACCTTTGATTATATTTATACCAGGCACTTCTATACAACATTTTAAACACCTGAAGAAGATTTATTTTAGAGAGGAAAATTAATTACTAATTCCTCCTGTCCGTTTATCTATTTAATTATGTAGGGTGGTATCACCATGTGTATCTGGATTGATCACTGATCCATATCTCGAAGAAGATAGTGAAGTCTCAAAGAAATGAAACTGGACAGATCACCTGGCATTGACCTAGGCACCAGAAAAGACAAAGCGGAAACAGTCCTGTTCTCCCTGCAAAGTCCTCCTCACTAACATCTGGGAGTTAGTGCCAAAATTGGGAGAGCTGTTTGACAGACTAGTTAAGGTACAGCCTGACATAGCTGTACTCACAGACAATGTCCCAGACACCATCACCATCCCTGGATATGTCCTGTCCCATCGGCAGGACAGACCCAGCAGAGGGGGCGGCACAGTGGTATACAGTTGGGAGGGTGCTGCTCTAGGGAGTCCTCAACATTGACTCTGGATCCCATGAAGTCTCACGGCTTCAGGTTAAACATGGGCAAGGAAACCTCCTGCTAGCTACCACATACCATCCTCCCTCAGCTGCTGAATCAGTACTCATCCATATTGAACAACACTTAAAGGAAGCACTGAGGATGGCAAGGGCATAAAACGTTCTCTGGGTGGGGGACTTCAATGTCCACCACCAAGAGTGGTTCGGCAGCAGTATTACTGATCGAGCTGGTCAGGTCCTAAAGGACATAGCTGCTAGAGTGTGTCTGCGGCAGGTGGTGAGGGAACCAACAAGAGGGAAAAACATACTTGACCTCATCCTGACTAATCTGCCAGCTGCAGTTGCATCTGTCCATGACAGTATCGGTAAGAGTGAGCATCCCACAATCCTTTTGGAGACAAAATCCCGCCTTCGCATTGAGAACAACTTCCATCTTGTTGTGTGGCACTATCACTGCGCTAAATGGGACAGACTTTGCACAGATCTAGCAACTCAAGCCTGGGCAACCATGAGGCACTGTGGGTCATCAACAGCAGAATTGTACTCCAGCACAATCTGTAACCTCATGGCCCGGCATATCCCCCACTCAACTATTACCAACAAGCCAGGGGATCAACCCCGGTTCAATGGAGCGAGCAGGAGGGCATGCCAGGAGCAACACCAGGCATGCCTAAACAGGAGGTATCAACATGGTGAAGCCACCAAATAGGACAAATTGCATGCCAAACAGTGAAAGCAGCAAGTGATAGACAGAGCTAAGCGATCCCACAACCAACGGATCAGATCTAAGCTCTGCAGACCTGACACATCCAGTTGTGAATGGTGGTGGACAATTAAACAATTCACTGGAGGCAGGTCCACAAATATCCCGATCCTCAATGATGGAAGGGCCCAGCACATCAGTGCAAAAGATAAGGTTGAAGCATTCGCAGCAATCTTCAGCCAGAAGTGCCGAATGGATGATCCATCTCGGCGTCCTCTAGTGATCCCCAGCATTACAGATACTGGTCTTCAGCCAATTCGATTCACTCCACGTGATACCAAGAAATGGTTGGAGACACTGGATACTGCAAATGCTACATGCCCTGACAACATTCCGGCAATAGTACTGAAGACGTGTGCTCCAGAACTTGCCGCTTCCTTAGCCAAGCTATTCCAGTACAGTTACAACACTGGTATCTACTTGACAACGTGGAAAATTGCCAAAATATGTCCTGTACACAAAAAGCAGGACAAATCCAACCTGGGCAATTACTACCCCATCAGTCTCCTCTCGATCATTAGTAAAGTGATGGAAGGTGTCATTAACAGCGCTATCAAGCAGCACCTGCTCAGAAATAACCTGGTCAGTGACGCCCAGTTTGGTTTCCGCCAGGGCCACTCAGCTCCTGATCTCATTACAGCCTTGGTTCAAACATGGACAAAAGATCTGGATTCCAGGGGTGAGGTGACAGTGATAGCCCTTGATATCAAGGCTGCATTCAACCAAGTGTGGCATCAAGAAGCCCTGGCAAAACTGGAATCAATGGGTATCAGGAGCAAACGCTCTGATGGTTGGAGTCATACCTGACACATAGGAAGATGGTCGTGATTATTGGAGGTCAATCATCTCAGCTCCAGAACTTCTCTGCAGGAGTTCCTCAGGGTAGTATCCTAGGCTCTACCATCTTCAGCTGCTTCATCAATGACCTTCTCCCCATCATAAGGTCAGAAGTGGGGATGTTCGCCAATGATTGCACAATGTTCAGCACCATTTGTGACTCCTCAGATACTGAAGCAGTCCATGTTCAAATGCAACAAGATCTGGACAATATCCAGGCCTGGGCTGACAAGTAGCAATTGACATTCGCGCCACACAAATGCCAGGCTATGACCATCACCAATAAGAGACAATCTAACCACCGCCCCTTAACATTCAATGGTGTTACCATCACTGAATCCCCCACTAACAACAACCTGGGGGTTACCATTGACCAGAAACTCAACTGGACTCACCACATTAAACACAGTAGCTATAAGAGCAGGCCAGAAACTGGGAATACTGCGGCGAGTAACTCACCTCCTGACTCCACAAAGCCTGTCTGCCATCTACAAGGCACAAGTCAGGAGTGTGATGGAATACTCCCCACTTGCCTGGATGAGTGCAGCTCCAACAACACTCAAGAAGCTCGACACCATCCAGGACAAGGCAGCCCGCTTGACTGGCACTACATCCACGAGCATTCACTCCCTCCACCACTGACGCTCAGTAGCAGCAGTGTGTACCATCTACAAGGTGTGCTGCAGAAATTCACCAAAGATCCTCAGAGAGCACCTTCCAAACCCACGACCACTTCCATCAAGAAGGACAAGGGCATCAGACATATGGGAATGCCACCACCTCTAAGTTTCCCTCCAAGCCACTCACCATCCTGACTTGGAAATATATCGCTGTTCCTTCACTGTCGCTGGGTCAAAGTCCTGGTATTCCCTCCCTAATAACATTGTGGATCAACCCACAGCTGGAGGACTGCAGCAATTCAAGAAGGCAGCTCATCACCACCTTCTCAAGAGCAACTAGGGACAGGAAAGAAATGCTGGCCAGCCAGCAACGCCCACATCCCACAAAGGAATAGAAAAAATCTTTGTGATATTGTGGTAATTTCATATCCATTCAGAACTATTAGGTGCAAGCTGCCCTTTTCATGTGAAGCCAACAAATTGAAAGTGTTTCTGCTAGATGTTACGCAAGACATGAGAACAACATAAAAATAATCCAAGATTAAAAGGAATATTTAAAGGGTTACAGAGATAACTTTTCATTACAGACAAGCAGTTGCATATTTCAACAAGTACTGTAGGTCAAGACTGTATTAGGTATTTGAGCATATATTCTGGATTGTGTACATAATTTTTCAATGAATTAGTTAATGGTCCCCGACACATGCTCATCATGTTTAAATGACCAACTGTCAAATATCCATGGAATATTTCAAACACAAGTTCCACGATGGTCAAATTTGATCCAATGCTGATGAAAATTAACACTACATATCAGATGCCACAGCATATTTGGGAATTCCCTAGTCCACTTTTGACAAGTTACCTATTTGTGCTGCGGTTAAATATAGGTAGCACTGTAACATCAGAAATTGATCTTTAATTTATCAAAATAGCCTCATACGTATTCCCATAGACAGAAATGTGTTAACTTGCTATTAAGCATGAGTGGGAGTGTCCTGTACAATCAAAGGTTTTCTCAACATAAAAATTACAGAGAATGACTTTTATCACATTGAGCGAGCCTCACTAAGGAGGCTCTCTTCCTTGCCCTGCAGCCTGAGCAATGTTACTACTGGTGCCAAGCTGCCAGCCCACTGTTCAGGTCAGTATTTCTGGGAGGTTGGTCACTGACCCTGTCAAATGAAGGTGGTGGCCGACCTCCCAGAACAGCTTGTCTGAATGCTTCTGTTTTTCCTCCCTCAACATAAACAGGAATGAGTCATCACATAAATTTACAGTTGTTATGGTCTCTATAGAGACTGATAACTTTAAAAAGAACTTCAAACCTTGAACTCATTGTTAAAAGCAAGATACAAAAAGGCACTATTGAAAAATGTCATCTTTATAGATGTCTTATACTTCAAATCATTGAACTAAAAATCTCTTTTTTCATTTTCAGCACAACAGATAAACATGCTTCATATGTGTATGTCATACTATTTTTTACGTTAATAATGAATTTTCTACAATAGGTCAAAAATGATTTTGAACTCCAAGGGATTACTTCAGTTCTTTTCCTTTTTCAGCCTGGTAACTTCTAATCCTATGAATGTCTGTCTTGGTCAATATTATGGCAAACTTCTCCCTCTTATCTAAAGCTCAATGAATCTTCCAGTTTTCTTTTAATTCCTGGTGAATTTCATTTTTTCCCAAGCTTCCACCTGCTTTCTGATAAGTAAAGACTTTGATCTCTAACTGCTCTTTCTTTCCCAGATCCTGGCAGATTAGCCTTCCTGTTTGAGACATTCAGTGACATTTGGGAAAGCCTGTAACCCACTCTCACAAGCCGTCAACATAGCAATGTGAATCACATGGGCCTTGTACCCAAGTAGCTATGTTGATTAGGTATTCTTGAAAATGTGAATTTCTTTCACCGTGGAAGTGAATTAATAGTTTAAACCTTGACTATTTAAGAACACAAAATTCTCAACACATTTCTGGGACTTTTGGAGACTCTTAGTCTATGCACTGTTAGGACATCAGCTGCTTCTTCTCAGTAAAACCATCTGGACACCCTTTGATCTCTAACAATCAACCCATTCAAGCTTGCTGTCAAACAAACTTCAGCACTGGTCAAATGACCCCTTCCTTTCTCTGTAAATTAAAGACAGCCAAAAGCAATCTTCTAAACGCAATAACATTAATACAGCATTCACTGTTAATTCAATGGACTATGAATAGATATGGCTCATGCTGACGCACTCAAAATGAACAGGAACTGTTACAAATCATTATGCATTATGCTGCGCCATTAGATCTCTGTGAAGACTGTCAAAAGGTAACTAATATTGTATTGAAACAGATCCAGTTACTGTAATTACTGGTGCTGAGGTAATTAAATGCACTGCCTGCAGTTATTTCTATTTTTAGAAATAAGATCACAACACACTAATAGGAGGTTCATTCTATACCATCCAGATCAAACGTCAATGCTTCAGAATAGGTTATTATTGGACTGTCTTAACCTTGTATATCAGCAAGATGAAATAGGACCATTTAGAGAAGGTTAATGTATACCACAAAGATGGACAAAGGCTGGAAATTACAAAATACTGGCAAATTGCCTCATCCATTAGCAGCTTTCACCACACATTAATCTGGGAATGCTTTTGTAGAAGTTTTCCACTTACTCATTACTCAGATCTGAAAGCTTTGGTAGAACATGTCTATTCATCTAAGGTTACTCAATCATCGAATAATCACAGCTGCACTGACAGAATTCAAACAAAATAACATTACTGCATGGGATGTCAATACTAAATATAATCATAAAAACAAACAAATATTCTGGTAAACATGATCCTTATACCTTACACCCAGACCATGACTCTAATATCCCCAAAGAATCTACCCTTGGATCATTTTTATTTCTCATTTTTGCTGAGGGACAGCATGCACATTACCCAAAAGCACAGCATTGGCAATACCCAGTTCTAACTTCAAATTACGTTTATTGACCTTTCAATTATTGCCAAATTATCAGATTGTTTACCGACATCTAGTGCTAGATAAGAAGAAGTGTCTTTCAATTAAATATCGGAAGACTGAGACCAATGCCTTAGGCCTCTGATTCAAAATCCATTCTCTAGCAAACAACTCCATCCCTCTTTCCCGACAACTATTATAGATTCAATTTTGTTTGCAATCTTGGTGTCACCTATGACCTGGGTTGGGCTCCTGTCTACAACAATTGGGGTAGGTGTAGCAGTTCCGTAACTGGATCCAGAGTCCCAAGTTCTGGGGACGTGCGTTCAAATTCAACATGGCAACTGCTGTAAGTAAAATTCAATTAATGAACCTGGAATATAAAACTAGATTTTCCAGTAATGGTGCCTCGAAACCAGCATTGCAAATGTTTGTTAAATTTGGAATTCATTTCCTAAATCTCTCAGGCACACTGCCTTTTTTTGCATTTAAAATATCCCTTAAATCTTACCTAGAGTCAGAGATGTGCAGCATGGAAACAGACCTTCGGTCCAACTCGTCCATGCTGACCAAATACCCTAAATAGATCTAGTTCCATTTGTCAGTATTTGGCCCATATCCCTCTAAACCCTTCCTATCCATGTACCCATCCAGATGCTTTTTAAATGTTGTATTTGTACCAGCTTCCACCACTTGCTCAGGCAGGTCATTCCATACAGACACCATCCTCTGCATAATAAAGTTGTCCCTTAGACTCCATTTAAATCTTTCCCCTCTCTCACCTTACACCTATGCCCTCTAATTTTGGCTTTCCCCACTCCAGGGAAAAACCTTGGCTATTTACCCTATCCATGCCCCTCATGATTTTATAAACCTCTATAAGGTCAGCCCTCAGCCTCCGACCTCTTCGACAAAACTTTTAGTCATCTAACATAATAATGCAGCAAAAGGCTCAGTATCAGATTTTGCATTAGAGGGTACCTGCAAAGCACCTCAGGTAAGTTTATTATAATAAACATGCTAGTTATGTACAAATTGTCAAATATAACCGTGTCTATCTTGTTGAAATACAGTCTTTATTTTCCACAAAAGGAAATTACATGACTTGTGCCAGTCAGTGTTCATCATTGATATTTAACTATTTGTTGGAGGGCACCATACATATTGGGCCATTTGAATGAAATATGGCTTAGAAAATACCCTTTGGTCATTGTCGAGGTGCACAGAACCTATACTCTAGCAGGAATTCAATATTGTTTGGAGTGGTGAGAGGGGAATAATGAGGTTTAAACAAAATTAGTTGATAACTAAAATAACACAAATTGGAACTGTAAAGGATATGGTGCCTGGTTAGAATGTTATATTCAAAGCTACTGGTAGAGATGTCATCAGCAACCGAAACAACTAGTATATCAAAAGAAGTTCTTTCTTTTATATAGTGGGTGTTCAGGTAGTTCTCTCAACTGTTGCTCAGACTATAATATGTTTGAAAGGCACTTAACAAGGCAGCAGGACTATTCTGTACGTGCTTGGTCAATAAATTGCTTGAGTCCTGTGGCTTACAGCTTTGTACTTTAAAATATGAATACAGCTATGCCCAAGGCACTGATTTTAATCAATGCTTGACTAGGTATAGCCCAGTTAAACTGATTTCAACATATTTATAGGCACTTAATAACTGATTCAATTCCCAAAAGATTTTAATGTGCTTTACCTTAAGCTTTGCAGGTAATTGTCTTCAGCACAGTTGTGCATTTGCTAAAGGGTACTAGGTAAATTCTTGAGAAGGGGAACTTTTAAGGCTGTGGTGAAGAGCAGGAAAGTAGGAACTAACTGGATAGCTCTAAAGATATACAGACATAACACACCATCATTTTTCTGTGCTATCTGATTTGACAAGGTCTGAATTTGCTTTGAATCTACTCATTATTACAGCTTTTTAATGATTTTTTTTAATTGAAAAGAAGGATGTGTGTGCATTGTTAACCTTCATTCAGCATAGAAAATGACTTCTTGCAACCTGTTTGAGACTCTTCTGTAACTCAAGTTTGACTCTAAGTGTTTTAGGAGTTGCCCTGGCTATACATTCAGTTCTCATGTTAAAATTTCCAAAATGAGGAAAGTACAATTAGTCGCAACAAATCAAGCAGTATTCTTTATGTATGCTGAAAAGAAGAAGATTACAGAGGGATGTATTCAAGGTTTTAAAATTAATAAGTTGAAGGATATAGAGGATCAGTCGGGCCATTTGAATTGAAATGAGAACAACGGGACATGAGGACAAGTTGAAAAGTGATAGGCTTTGGCAGGTCAACAATATTTTACATTGATATAGAACCTTTAACGCAGTAAAATGTTCCAATGCACTTCACAGGAGAAATAACTTTTGCTTGATAATACAAGTTTCTTTATGCACTGTATCCATCAATTATACAAAACAAATATTTGTTCTATAGTGTTTAGAATATATATTAACCGATACTGAAGTTTAATTGATATCAATGTAGATGTGGCTGAGGACCCCTCAAACCTGACTGTGGTTATCAGAGAACACATCTGTTACTTTAGTGTTTAACTAAACAGAGTTCCTTTTTTTTATTAGCTCCCTGAATTTGGCACATCATGAACCAAAACTATGTTGCTTTGTAATTTTTTGTGACACACACATTACATTAAGTGCACCAGCAAATAAAGATGAATTCTCTAGTGGGCAAAGTACTTGTCAAATTCAAAAATACAGTCAAAAGGCAGACCTCGCTTTTTTCTCTGCAAAACAGTTATTAGTTGTGGACACACTGTAATTGAACCGTCTTTTGCAGTTTCATACTAACCTACTCAAAAGAAACATCAACAAACTTCACTGCAGATCCCATATTCAACACAATGCTTGAAAAGGAAGCAACTTCTTAAAAGTGACACAGAGCTGTGTTGGTGTTGTAGTTTTCAATTAACATAGCTATCTGTGCATATGGGGAGCCCAATAAATCCTGCATGAAGCTACGTAAATTAAACATCAGTTTCTTTTATCATCGTGTGTAAACACCTTGTAATCATGTATTATGCAAGACTGAATTAACTGTCTGATAACAAAAGGAAACAGCTGTAACTAATCTTGAAGAAAACACTTTCAGACACGCATTCTGCGCTGGCTGCATGACAGAAAGATGGGAAGTGCTGTTATTTAATATATGCAGTCGGAGGTAGTATCCTTGTTAACATTGTAAAAAAACTTCCTGTAAGGCAGTGACCATGGCACAAAGGAAACCATATCCAATTACATGGATTTTGGGAGTACACTGTTTTTGCTAATGGATATAATTCAGAAACCAGGACTAATGATCAAGAGATAACAAGCATGGGGCTGGATGAACACAGCAGGTCAAGCAGCATCATAATGATCAAGAGATCTGGTTTTAAATCCTTCCACATCAGCTTGCAATTTAATTTACTAAAGAAATCTGCAATAGTGTCATAAAACTATGCTACTTTTTATTAAAGTAGCAAAATGCTGGAGATCTGAAGCAAAAGTGCTGGAAAAAACTCAGGTCTGGCAGCAGCTGTGGACAGAGAAACACAGAGGACAGAATTTTCCTACTTTCAGGTAAACAGTTTTATCGAGCGAGACTCATGGTGCCCAATTTGCCATGGCTGGGAGTGACTTCTCTCACACAATCTTCCACTCTCCACTTCATTAATTATACAACCAGGCTCTTTGTTGTCTATCTTGGGAATCAGATGACAAGCTGTACAAAACTGGAGTAGGCCGCTTAGCTCCGCAAACCTGCTCTATTATTCAATAAAATCACAGTTCATCTGCTTGTGTTTTGAATTCCAACTTCATCAGTCATTCACATACAGTTAGTTAAGTGCACCGTTAGCCAAAGATAAAGGTCAGGTTGGAAACTTGATTCAAAGTGGAAATTCAGCGCAAAAGGGGACCAACGTACTCTAACTCAGGCTTACCACAAAAGTCACCTCTCCAGCATTAAGTGATGAGTGGGAGAGGATGAAAGCCACGGATCAAGAGCTGATCCACTGGGAGACCAGTGGCGAAGTGACATTACAAATCACAGCGTGATACCAGTGCAGAGAAACAAGCTGATTGCTGAGTATGACTGGGGAATATTCCCAGTCAAATCAAAAGGTCTTCAGTTGTAGTTAGGACACCAGTATTTCTTTTTACATTTAAAAAAAACTGCTTAAATATTCAATTGATACTGATGGATTTTTTTTTTCCCTTTCAGTTCATGAAGACAAAACATCATTACAGGGAAGCATAAAGAGGAGGGATTCTCAAGTAATTAATCTATAGTCAAAATCAAATACAATAATGATGGCAAGACAGCAGGGTGTTGTGCGGCTATCACAACATATAGACACCAATGTGATCCACAGTGAACAAGTCTGCAGTAAGTGCTTGCAGCTCGAGGAACTTCGGATCAGTTGAGAAGTTGGAATCTGAGTTGTAGACATCGCACTACATTAGGGAAAGGGAAAGTTACCTGGACACTTTGCTCCAGAGGGTGGTCAGACCCTTCAGATTAGGATATTCCAAACTGGCCTGTGATTGGGGACAGGAGGATGGGATTGCAAGTGAGGCAGGTATAAGGACCCAGGGGGGATAAATTGAGGAGCCTTAGCCCCTGCAGTTGTCCAACAGTAACAAGGCTTTTGCAAGTTGAGCAGACGAGAGTCAGGACTGCAAGGAGGATGAGTAAACTTACCATGGCCTGTGGTATAGACAGCCATTCAAGTGGGGGGAGGAAACAGGAATGTGGTAGTTTGTAGGGACAGCATAGTTTGGGGGATAGATACTGTACTTTGCAGCCATGAGTGAGGGTCCCAAACGCTGTGTTGCCTGCCCAGTACCAGTGTTAAGGACATCTCCTTGGACAGGGAGAGGATGGAGCTAATTGTCGTCATCACATTTGTACTACCTACAAAATGCACTACAGAAATTCATCAAAGATCCTTGAAAAACACTTTCCAAACCCGTGGCCCCTGCCATCCAGAAGGACAACAGCAGCAGATACATGGGAACACCATCAGCTGCAAGTTCCCCTCCGAGCCACTCACCATTCTGACTTAGAAATATATCGCCATTCCTTGACTGCTGCTGGGTCACAATCCTAGAATTCCTGCCCAAATGGTATTGTGGGTCAACCTACAGCACGTGGACTGCAGCAGTTTAAGGTGGCAGCTCACCACCACCTTCTCAAGGGCAACTAGGGATGGGCAATAAATACTGACCAACCAGCAATGCCCACATTCCACATGTGAATAAAAAAAACATAGGTTTAGCAAAGGAGGTTCTGCTGAAAGATTTTGAACAGTTAGCAGCTAAATTAAAGCAGAATCTCCAAAATAATAACCTCTGAATGACCACCTAAGCCATGGGCAAACTGACATAGGGTAAGTAAAGTCAAGAAGTTAAAAGGTGTAGCTCAGATTGGCGTAGGTGGAATGACTATCAGTTTATGGGGCACTGGCACCAGTACTGGGGTAAAAGGGGGCTGTTCTGGTGGGATGGGCTTCACTTGAACTGTGCTGGGGCCCGTGACCCTGCAATTCAAATAACTAGGACTTTAGAGAGGGCTTTAAAATAATTGAGTGGGGCGTGATTTTAGAAGAGGCAAAATGTAAGCTTACAAATCAAGAGGATATGGTGGCAGCATTATAGTGCAGCTATTAGGATAACAACACCCAGGACAAAAAGGGACAGCAAGACAGCGAGAACGAAGTATTCAAGGAAGCGGATAAGCCAACCCTAGTTTATCAGGGAAGCTAAGAATAGCAGCAAATTGAAAAAAGAAAAAAAAATAAAATTTGGCAAAGATTGATGGTAAGCCTGAGGAGTCGGAAAGTTTTAAAAACCAAAAAAAAACAAAACAAAGGGGCAACATAAACTTTGAAGGTAAACTTGCAAGTAATATCAAGGTGAGCGACAAGAGCCTTAAATATATAACAAACCTTAGAAAAATCTTAGAGTCTATCATAAAGGATGTGATAGCAATCCGTTTAGAAATTCATAATATAATTTTTGGGGGTCAGTTAGCTCATTTGGCTGGATGACTAGTCTGTGATGCAGTGACCCCAACAGCATGGTTTCAATTCCCACACTTGCTGAGGTCACCATGATTGTCCCACCTTCTCAGTCTTACCCTGTGGTGATCCTCAGGTTAAACATAACACCTCTCTACTAGCACACTAACACTACATTTCTCTGGGACTTATGGCAACCTTACCTTTAATATGTTTAAGCAGAGTCAGCACAGCTTCACAAAGAGGAAATCATGCCTGAAGAATTAACTAACATTCTTTAAGGTGGTAATAAGTAGGAAAGATAAAAAAGGAAGGATTGGATGTAATTTGGATTTTTAGAAGGGGTTCGATAAAGTAGCACATATTAGGTTACTTATTAAGATAACAGCCCATGATGTTGGGATTAGCATATTGGCATGGACAGAGGACTGGCTAACTAAGAAGACAGAGCTGGGATAAGAAAGACATTTTCAGGATAGCAACCTATAACTAGTGGTGTATCATGGGGATCAGTGCTAGGGCCACAATTATTTACAATATATTTTAATGGCTTGGTTGAAGAAAGTGAGTGTAACAGGGGTAACAGGGAGGTAAAGGGAATGTTGACCTTCACTTCAAAGGGAATGGAATATAAAAGTGAAGGGTTTGCTAAAACTATACAAGGCATTAGTCAGACCACAGCTGGAATGCTGTGAACAGTTTTGAGCCCCTTAATGAAGGAAAAATATACTGCCTTTAGAGGCAATCCAAAGAAGGCTCACTAGGCTGATACCTAATATCAATACGGAGGGATTGTCTTATGAGGACAGGTTCAGTCGGTTGGGCCTGTAGTCAGTTCAGAAGAATGAGAAGCGGTCCTTTTGAAACATACACAATTCTTAGTGGGATTTGACATGACAGATGGGGGAAGGCTTTTTTCCCCTTGTGGGAGAGGCTAGAACCAGAGGTCATAATCTTAGAATAGGAGGTAGCTCATTTAAGAGAAAGATGAAGAGGAATTTCTTCTCTCAGAGAGTAGTGGAACTAGAAAGTGGTATCTGTGGAATTCATTACCACAAGAGTGCTGTTAAGCCTGGGTCATTAAGTATATGCAAGGCCAGAGATAGATATTTAGTTAGTTAGGGAATCAAGGGTTATGGGGAAAAGGCAGGAAAGTAGAGGTAAAGATTATCAGATCAGCCATGATATCATTGAATGGTGAAGCAGATCCAATGGGCTTAATGACCTACTTCTGCTCCTGCACCTTATGGTCTAATTCAAGTATCCTTTAATTCTCTTGCCCAACACAAATCTATCTACATCTGCCTTGAAAATATTCAAAGATTCCCTTTTCCACTGCCTGAGGATTCCAATGTTGCAAAACCTCAAAAACTTTTCTTTGTCTCAGTCCTAAAAGGGCAACTCCTAATTTTGAAACAGCATCCCCTCGTCCTGGAATCACCCACAAGATGAAACATATCTGCCTGTCAAGACCTTCAGGATTTCGTACCCCTCAATCAAGTTACCCCTCAACCTCCTGTGGACACAAACCCAGTCAGTCAATCTAGCCAACCTCATAACACAATACACTCATTCCAGGTATCACTCCAGTAAACTTCTGCTAATCCTCCACCAAACCACCTCCACGTGCTCACCACTGCCAGGACCTTGCTACATTCATGCTACTTGTTGCATATTTAAAGCTCAGCTGCACTCTCCTTCAGATGTAGAAAGCCAGGAACTGTCCCTCACACTGCAATGTTTCACCATTCTCACTGAACACATGGCCTAGAGAGCAAAGCTCAGTCCCTGCTTTGAAGACAGAGGTTTGGAGGTGCTGTTTTGTGGGGTGTTGGTGAAGAGAGCTGTCCTTTATCCAGCTGATCACCAAAGTGGATCACACTACCATACCCAGTTAGCCTGAACCCAGATAGCAGCCCGGGTCAACTTTGTGTCCTGGGTTAAAAGAAGCACAAAGCAATGGAGGAAGCTCACTGATCTTCTGTGCTCCACAAAGGTAAATGCCACCATCTCCTCTCTGTTACTCGGAGCCCCCTGCTCACTAACCCAGCCACTGTGACTCACCAAGGCTCTAGGACTACACCTCTCAGTATCAATTGCATCATGTCCATTCAATGATTCTCTTCCTCCCAAGCCTCTAACTCTACTTACTGGCTTGCTCCTTAAACATTAAATAGGGAACATTACATTCTCTCCTGCTCATTCACCATCATACTTCTCTTCCACACACTTCTATCATAGTCATTTTCTCCCTTTAACTCAATGCAGGATAAATGTGATCATCCTCTGGATTGATCTCAATAGCACCCTAACTGTACCACCTGTAAATGCCAATCACTGCACTTGACCTGCAGGACTGACTGGTGCCCAGTCCCTCAACCACACGGGCACAGATCTCTGGACTCTGGTAAGACCAAGCACCTGACTGAGCCTGGCCAACCCCCACGACTGTAATCAAATGAGCTCTTGTTAAATGAGACAGCAGCCCCTTACTGTTATCCCCTTTGATTTTCACACATGGTCATTTGCTTGAAGCGCAGGCAGTGTGTTTGCTGTTTAAGCTGTTGGAACATGCTGTAGGTGTGACAGTGACATAGTACACTGCTGAACAATAACATATCTACCCCTTCACTGTTCAGTGTGCCCCAAGGTGAAAAGCTGCCTGCCTCTTCCTCTGCACTGCAGACCCTGTGTGCTGAACAGCAATATGAAGTATATGCCAGCCTCTGAGCAAGCATGAAATGAGTGGATGCTAAGAAAGAAAACTACGAGCAATAAGATCATCCTCTGTAGATGCATGAAATGCAGGTGTGTCCCTGCACTCAACTGACCTAGAAGAAGCTTGGAAGGAGCCTGCCAGTCATTGGTGTCCCTGGACTCCAATGTAAAATGTTGAAGAGCTCAGGTGGGATGGCGAGTTGGGCTGAGAGCTGATATGATGAGGCTGGTTGTTCACCAGCATAAACTTGCCAAGGGTTGAGGAGGAGAATGTGCATGGAACATGCAGGACCTTTGCACTGAAAACAGTCAGATGATGACCAGAGCAGACAGACAATCAGGTCCTTGTTTCCACTTTCACGTCAGGAATTTAGATGATGTAGTTGCTCGGGAAAGAAGGGGAGAATTGGAAATGGCATACGTGAAGCAAGTCACTGTATTAGTGAAATGCAAATGCATAAACCCAAGGCAAATTCCACTCAATAGCAGGATTCTGAAGTCTCCATTTAAAGCTTAAGGGGAAAATTGGAAGCATTTTTGGTCTTATCGTTTTTGTTTCCCCAAGCTTGCATGATTTACCAATTTTCTGACCATTGCCTATGCCACATTCAAGAGTGTGGAAAAATCCACAAATATTAACATTTCAAGTCCAACATGGTGATTTTCCATGATAAATTTTAGTTGTGGTCAATATGTGACTCCAGTCCTGCAGTAATATGGTTTCCTATTACAACACCTAATGAAATGGCTTAACAAGCCACTCAGTAGTAATCAAAGGTTGACTTTCGTAAGGACAATTAGCAATGGGCAATAAATGCTGGCCTTACCAGTAATGTAAGTATCAAGTAAATGAAAATAAGACAAACATTGTCCGTGCATCAATATTCAATGCATATTGCAGAATAACAAAAGTTTACAGCCACGGCTAAGAGTGTGTTTTAATCCTTCTTTTCAGAATCAGTGAAAACCATATGTATTTGAAACTTAGAATGTACAAAATAAGATTGATGTAAGCAATGCAATATTTAATGTAACAAAGTAAAAATCAAACAGTTGAGCATGCTGTTTTCGTGACCTCTTTGCATGTTATAAACCCTGTGGCCTGGTCTTTGCATTAGCAAATGGGCAAAACTATCAGTATTCCCTATGCACTGAATCCCAACGCAACGGGAGTCCATACACGAGCAGAATGATGTGAAAATCCAGACGTTTCTGTCAATAATTCTATGTTTCTCCAGAGGAAGCACCTTGAGAATGCTCCCAGAATGCAATCCCTACGCAAGTAAATTGCTGCAAACTTTCATTTTAATAAATTTGATTGCACAGCAAAATATTTTGAAAATATAATATCTGGTTGAATGAGGCGTAAGTGGGTATTAGCAGCAACTAACTTTGTAACTACTACGCATAGTCACTGTACCTTAAAAACAATTTTATATTTGTGAAATATTACATTTTGCATTTTAAAACTTTTCATAAAAATGGTGCTTAGAATATTTTAGCTTGTATCTGAACCAATTAATCACTTATTTTGCGATATGAAAGTTCAAATTATAAATGAAGTGAAGGGTTTCAGTGCATTTTGCTTCCTGGTTTGCTGCCTGCAAGAATACCTCTATGTTATTGTTCACTTTCTTGTTCAATTCTGGACAGCCCTTTGACTTGGCACAAAACTTGCTCTGCTCTTAAGAAGTCTGTCACAGCTTACTAGCTTTTGTGGGCAATGTTCCCATAAGGCTTGCCATTCTACAATTCCACAAGGGCTCTTGATGGTTAGCCTCTAAATTACCACAGGCTCACAGCCATAGAAAAAATAAATTAAAGGAGCTAAATAATTCACCCACCCACTCCAAACAAAAAAACAAAAATTAGTAAGAATGTTGTTTGAGAAAAGTTTCCTTGGGGTTAGCAGCAATTGTAGTTGCTTCACCGCCAAATGCAAAATTCAGCCCTCACTTTATGCAACAGCAAATGCAAGAAAAGTTCAGATAGGAAGTCAAGACATCCTTATGTGGGTAAATGTACCATTCTGAATATTTCAACAAAAATATCATAAGCTGCAATATTGGCACACAGAGTCATAGAGATGAAAAGCACAGAAACAGACCCTTCAGTCTAAATCGTCCATGCTGACCAGCTATTCTAAATTTATCCAGTCCCATTTGCCAGCATTTTGCCCATATCCCTCCA
This sequence comes from Ginglymostoma cirratum, assembly GCA_024137785.1. Lineage (NCBI taxonomy): Eukaryota > Metazoa > Chordata > Chondrichthyes > Orectolobiformes > Ginglymostomatidae > Ginglymostoma > Ginglymostoma cirratum. Next base: position 24,199,556 of record JAHRHZ010000069.1, on the reverse strand, counting down.
AACCTTTCCTATTTATGTACCCATCCAGATGCCTTTTAAATGTTGTAATTGTTCTCGCCTCCACCACTTCCTCTGACAGCTCACACAGCAGACCTTAAAAGAAGAATCCTTCAAAAGCAACTTAACCTGAGTTAACCAGGGAGACAAATTAATTGTCACTTCTTCAACACTCAAACTGGGGGTTTTGGGAGAGGTAAATAATGGGTTGTTGTACATTGCACAAACTCAACACATTTATTTTGAGGTTAGTTGTTTCTTGACTGATAATTAGTGTTTCTACACCGCATAATAGTCAAGCAGCCTGAAATATCATGCTTCCCCCACTCCATGTTTACAATGTGTTCATCAGTGCAGCACTGACTCAATCTGCATGGTTTTTAAGCACTGTTAGGAATACAAGATAGTTAAGGCATGAACTAAACCATTCTTGATATGGGGCTATGTCACAATGAATCACTACTAAACATAATTGACAGACAGAATCTAAATATGCTGAAAATCTTTGAAGAAAATGATGGAAGCCACTAGTTTCAAAGCTGGTTTCCCTTCTTAGGGTCTGTCACAAGAAATACAAAGGAAGGAAACTGACTGTCCCCGTTTATAAGGAAACCATGATAGGAACTAAGATTTAGAAACCAAAATCTCGGGGAGATTGCAACTGGTTAAAATGTATAAAAAGGAAATGAGCCATCAGAATTCAAGATGATGACCCCAATGATGCAGCACAGACAGGTTCAGGAAGACGGAGGCTAGATTTAGAAGGTGTGAATAGGCAAATAGATTCATTCTTGGGTTGTGGGAATCATTGGTAGACCTGCATTAACTGACCATCCTCAATTGCCTGGACGTGATGGTGAGCTGTCTTCTTAAACCACAGCAATCTTTGGATAGCAGAGACTATCGTTGTGTTGTTAAGGAAAGGAGTTCCAGGATTTTGACCAAATGACAGATAAGGAATGGTTTCCGTACCCATGCATCTACTACTTATGTCTTTCTACATCGTACAGTTATGGGTTTGGAAAGTATTGTCAAAGGAGCTTTAGCAAGTGACTGCAACGCAGCTTGTAGATGGTACAAGCTGCTGTTACTGTGCATCAGTCGTGGACAGAATGAATGTTGAAGGTGATGGATGGAGTGTAAATCAAGCATGCTGCTTTGTCCTGAATGGTTCCAGTGTCTCAAGTGTGGTTGGTTGGTACTACACTTGTCCAGGCCTTGTAGATGTTTGACAAGCTTTGAGAAGACAGGAGGCAAGTTATTCACTGCAAGATTTCTCACCTCTGACCTGCTCTTGGTGGTCAAATTCAATTTTTCATAAATGGAACACCACTCCCCACCTTGATGTCAATGATGTCAAAGGATGATGGTTAGAAAGGGTCACTGCCTGGCACTTGTGGGGTACAAATGTTACTTGTCACTTATTAGGTCAAGCCTAAATGTTGGCTAGGTCTCACAGCATGTGGGCACAGAATACTTCACTGTCTGAAGGGTTGGAAATGGTGCTGAACTTTGTGCAATCATCACCAAACATCCCCACTTTGGACCTTATGATGGGTGGGCAGATCATTAATGAAGCAACTGAAGATGGTTGAACTGAGGACACTACCCTGAGGAACTCCTGTATAAGACATGCTGGAGCTGAGACAACTGATAAACAACCCCAACCATCTTCCTTTGTGGTAAGTACGTCTCAATCAGCAGAGAGTTTTCTGCCCGATTCCCACTGACTTCGGTATTGCTAGGGCTCCGTGATGCTATACTTGGTTGAATGTTGCCCTGATATCAAGAACAGTTGTTATTCAAGTTAGCTCTGAAGCTCAGGTCCTTTGTTCATGTTTGATTCAAAGTTGTAATGTAGTCAGGAGCTAAGTGCAACTGACTGAAATCAAACTGGGGAAATCAGTGCGCAGATTATTCCTTGACAAGTGCCATTTGATAGTACGGTTGATGGCACTTTCAAATCATTTGATGATAATCAACAGAAGACTGTCAATCCAGCAAATGGCCTGCTTGGATTTATCCTGATTTTTATGGACAAGACATATCTGGGCAGGTTTCCACAGTGTTAGGTAGGTGCCAAAGTTGTAGCCATATTGGAATGTAGCTAGTTCTGGAGTACTGGTCTTCAGTACTATTGCTGGAATGTTGTCAGAGCCCATAGCCTTTGCAGTGAAGGAGGTCTTTAGCTGTTTTTTTAATATCGTGTGGAATGAATCGGATTGGTTGAAGACAAAAACAACAAGAACTGCTGGAGAAACACAGCACATCTGGCAGTATCTGTGGGGAGAAAGCTGAATTAATGTTTCAAGTCTGGTGACTCTTCATCAGAACTGTTAGCAGCTAGGAAAGAATAGTATTTATGCTGAAGCTGAAGTTGGGGGAGGGGTGTGGGGAAAAAGGAGAGGTGAGCAGATGGGTGGAGATTGGGCCCAGACAGTGCGAGAGAGAGACAGAGTGAGCGCACAATATGAAAGGGGTAAGTAAACAAGGAGATTATGAATAGCAGGCCAGGACAGAAGTTAATTAGAGCCAAGAGTGGGAGAAAATGAGTGAGCTGTACTAAACACATATAATGTGATAATGAGCCGAAGAGTATGTGAAAATGTCTGACTGTGCTAAAAACAACCCTATCATAAGAAAACTGTGAGGAGTGGGTAAAAACATGGAAGGAGGGGATTGGGCTCTAATATTTATTGAACTCGATGTAGAGTGCTAGAGGCTGCGGGGTCCCCAAGCAGAAAATGCTTGCGTTGAGACTTGCTGGAGCACTGCAGCAGGCCAGAGAAGAAGTGTTGGCATGGGAATGCAGCGGTGTGCTGCAGTGGCAGACAACTGGACTCTCAGGGTGATTTTTACGGACAGAGCGTAGATGTTCTGGGTGACCGCTTTGCAGTCAGTGTTTTGTCTCCCCAATATACAGTATACTGTGAACAGTATACAGGAGACTAGGTTGACTGAACAGCAGGCAAAGTGTTGCTTTCACCTGGAAGGTGTGACAGGGGCCTTGGATGGTGAGGAGGGAGGTGATAAACAGGCAGGTATTATACCTTCTGCGACTGCATGGGAAGGTACTATGAGTGTGCCGGGAGGTGTTCAGAGTGGAGGAGGAATGGACTAGGGTGTCCTGGAGGGAATGGTGCCTGCAGAATGCTGACTAGGCAGGGGAGGGGAATGGTGGTCATGACATCTCGTTGGAGGTGGCAGAAATGGAGGCTTACAATCCTTTGGATGTTGTTGGTGGTGTGTCAGTGCTGGAGTCCCAATCATTGTTGTGGGAGAAAGGGGAAGGGCTGAGGGCAGATGTGCAGGAGATGGGTCGAGCACAGCTAAGGGCCCTGTCAAACACAATGCTGAGGAATCCTCAGGTGAGGAAAAAGGTCAACGTTTCGGAGGCCTCCTTGCGGAAGGTGGCAACATCAGAACAGATCAGGCAGAGACGGACAAACTGGGACAATGGGATGAAGTCCTTATTGGAAGCAGGGTGTGAGGATGTATAGTTAGGGTAACTGTGACAGTAGGTTTGTGTTATATATTGGATCCAGCCTATCCCCTATTGCTATTGACAATCTGGTTTCCCCTACACTGGGGAGACGAAGCACAGGCTGGATGATCGCTTTGTGGAGCACTTACATTCTGTCCACGAAAATCATGAGTTTCCAGTTGCCTGCCCCTTCAACACACTACCGTGTTCCCACACCAACATTTCTATCACGGGCCTGCTGTAGTGTTCTAGTGAGGCTCAGCACAAACTCGAAGACATCTCATTTTCCACTTGGAGACTCTGCAACCTCAACATCAAGCTCAATAACTTTGGAGTCTGATTCCATCCTTCCATATTTTTTACCCACTCCTGTTATGACATAAGTTGCTTTTAGTACAGTCATCCATTCCCACGTACTCCTAGATGCATTGTTACATTATATGTGTTACATTCAGTGCAGTTTACCCATTTTCTCCTACTCTTAGCTTTTATTACCACTGATTCAGCTTTTCTTCTGTCCTGGCCTGCAATCCATAATCTCCTTGTTTAGCTACCTTCTTCATATCTCTCTCTCTGGGTTCTATCTCCACCTGTCTGCTTGCTGCTCTTCTTCCCACATATCCCTCCCCCAAACTTTGGCTTCAGCATAAATACAACTCTTTCTTAGCTGCTAGCAGTTCTGATGGAGAGTAACCGGACTCAAAACATTAACTCTGCTTTCTTCCCAAAGGTAATGCTGAATCTGCTGCATTTCTCCAGCAATTTCTGTTTTTGTTTCAGATTTCCAGCATCTGCAGTTCATGATTTTAGTTTAATGGCTGAAGACTGACATCTGTGACTCTGGGGACCTCAAAAGGAAGCAAAGGTGGATCATTCACGGGGTACTTCTGGCTGACGAATGGATACGAATGTTTCAGCTTTATCTTTTGCACCAATTTGCTGGGCCCATCATCACTAAGGATACAGATATTTCGTTTGAATGTCTGCCACCATTCATTGACTGAACAAATACAGTTCTAAAAATTGTTTTGGACTACCATGGAAAGCATTTGTGAAGTGTGGGCAGTTGGACACAGTTCTGTTGAGAGATGTAAAGTAGCAACACCCTTAAGAATCAAAAACGTAAGTGCGAGATCCACAGGTTCTGGTAAAATTTGATAAAAATATGCATTTTTCTTGCTTTCAGAGCTGAACTGATACTCTTATGTCAGTGCATTGTTCATAATGATTGACTGTAATTTTGACAAAATTTCCTTTGGCTTTTCTAATGTTCATCTGCCCATTAATAAAATGCCTGTGCCTTTTCTGAATTTTTTTATTTAATATAACTGCCGTATTTCAAACAATTTCATGTTTCATACAAAATTTGTGGTACACTCAATTTGAGATCATACTCAGTTACAATGGGTTGCATATTTTCCCTGATTCATTTATGGATTTCACAAGTTAATATCATTATGTGACTACAGTCACACATCAAGGACATGAAGTACACTGAAATCTGCAGTTAGCACAAACTGATTAGAACTGAATGAACAGTTCTTCAGTCTCCCTCTTCTAGATCATAACATTATGCCTTTATAAAGAGGGTAGGCCACAAGAAAATTAATACAACATTCCAGATTTGCTCCAGCCTCAGTAATTTGTATTTATCTAACCCTGGCCTCCGTAGCATCCCCAGTGCTGTTGCGGTCTTCAGTTGCCTTACTGCAAAACTCAAACTTCCATCCTACACATTGGCATCTCTCTATCTTGCTTTCCTCCTTTTAAAACACTTACTATTTACTATTTTACCATGTTTTGCATCATCTCATTTAATATCTTGTTTATAACAAATACAAATGTATAAGCTGGTTATGTTTTGGGATTGCTTAATTTAAGGCCAAATAGAATAATGAACGCGGTCATGAAACTTGGTCCAAATCCAGTTTGCTAACAAGTCTTGGTGGCTTAGTTGCCTTTAAGGACAGAGATGCCAGCAATTTACTAGGAATGTGCAAGAGGTTCAGACCTGTGGACAATGCATGTGCAGCTATGATGACTCTGGATAAACTGTTCGTTTCCAAGTTTCAATGGGAGGCTTTAGGAAAGTCACATTTTGTAAACAGTTAAGCTTTAGTATCTATTTAAATTCAGGATAAACCAGAAAAGAGGATGAGGTCAATGGGATAGCTAAGTAGCTAGTCTGTCTGGATACTAAGCTCATGTGATCACATTGCCAGGAAAATAGCTCCAATCTTTATAAACAATAGATAAATGTTGAAAAAGACAGCATGGCTTTTACCTCCAAGGAGTCAGCAAGAAGGACAAATAATTGATGAACTGGCCCTGGAGAAATGCTCACTTGACCAGCAATAAAGGTACTACACGGGCAACCTTCTCAACACACCAGCAATTACGGGCCATTAATTGATGACCACTTAAAGGCTTCAACTCACCACTGCTAGTTTCTACTCTACATGCCTTCCCCCACATTAAAGCTGCAAAGTGAAAAATCTCTGCTGCAGCCACTATAATTACCCAAGCAAATATAATGGGTCCTTGAATATATTGAGATAAGATTTATCTGCTTAAAAAGATAATATAAACAATTACCTGTATTACTTAACTGCATTTTGTCAAAATATAACAACAACAACACTTATAGGGGTGTAGAAGAAATTACTCTGCATTTCAGAATATAGATTACTCATTATTTAATGGTCTGCATAGTTTAAAACAGTGATAGTTTATTTAGATTACTCTTAATAGTGGTAAAGTTGGCAATTTTAATATTCAAAAAGGTCTACTTTGCGTTAAAACGTGACCAGAAAAGAAAAGCTATCATTATAAGTACATGATAAACAGTTCAACTGCCACACAGTTTTAAAATCAAACACTCTGGAGTCCTAAATGTGGCTGTTTTTAAAACTGATGCATTAGCCACTTCTCATAGCACTTAATCAAGAAACTATATTGCAGATAAACAAGGACTGTACTGGTTTCAGAATACCTAAACTTTGCACATTGTTACTTTGCATTCATGGAAGAACTGTGATGGATACAATGGACAAACACGATAAAACATTTGTATGACCAAAGTCAACCTAGCACAAAGTTTATATCCTGAATATCTATCGTAATTTCATGGAAGCACTTCTACACACAAGGGATTGGAACTCTTCCAAAAGTTGATACCAGATGAAAATTTGATAAGCAAAGGTATTAAAGGGATATGGGCCAAAGGCAGGAATACAGATTTAGGCCACAGATCTCATTGAATGGCACGACAGGCTCAAGGGGTTAAATGGCCCACTTCTGTTCATATGTTCTCTTTTTTCAAGAGTTTCTGGTTGATCAAGACTGCAGCCTAAGCAATCTGTCCTGCTCCAAGCTGAGATTCCAACCCTTTTCATTACAAAAAGCAACACTCCAAACTCACATCAGTTTATATTTTGTGAAAAGCCTTACTATTTCTTTATCACTATTCCTATACTCTCATACTGACTTGCCAGCCATCACCTCCATCCAAAATTCCTGCCGAATGTACTTAGACCCAAGTCCATAACAAAACTGTAAAGGTTCTCCATCCACTAACAGCTCAAATTTAACATTCTGATTCTAGAACTTAAAGTTCTTCATGACTTTTTCCATCCCTACTTCTCTAAACTGCTCCAAATCACCACTCCAAACTCTTGGTTCTGACGATTCTGCCCTTTCTTGTACCTACCAAAACTGTGCTTTGTAAGTGATGCCCATGTCTTTACAGTCTAGGGTCCCATACCAGAATCTTCGCCCTAAAATCTTATCATTGTCTCAATTTATTTTATAAAAATCCCCTTGAAAACCACTTCCTGAACCGCACTTTGTATCATCTCTCCCACTATCTCCTCAAATGGGTTGGCACTTTGTTTTCTACACACTTTGGGAGATTTTTCTCAATGTACTGAAGGCATTCCACAAACACAAGGGTTTCTGCATACTGAGCTATAATTCTTAAAACACAAATTAATTAGATGAAAAAGAAACAATGATTTAGCATTGGAATATTTTGCTCACCTGTCTTACATTTATAGATTACAACCAAACCTCAACAAGGCCTTTAATTTCCGATAAAACATTTTAACGTGTATAACTGCAGCAATTAAATGTTTCTGATCATTTAATTAGAGGAATTCTTGTAGCCTTTTGGTTAGCTCAGTTGTTTGAATGGCTGGTTTACAGTGCAGAGTGATACCAACAGCATGGGTTCAATTCCCACACCTGAGGATACACGAAGGTCCCTTTGTCTCAACCTCTCCCCTCACCCGAGGCGTTAAGCCACCATCAGTTGTCTTTCTCGAACAAGACAGAAGCTTTATGATCTAACAGGATTAGGACGATGACGACTTTACCTTTAGTGTACATAAACGATTCATTTTCTCGCTTTCTGCATGACAACTGGCAATAACAAAGTCTTGAATTATCTTGTTACGAAGATCCACAAATATATTTAGAGAGATATATGCAAATATTACATGCATCAATGTTACTTCTTGACCAAAATAGTAGTAAATTACGTCTTGAGAACTTGAAATTTACAGCTTTCAAATCACAAATTTATTGCTCAAGTCTTTCACACTTGTGTACTTTTACATTTTAAAGTACTTTCTTATGTAATAATTAATCATACTACGAAACGTGGCATACCCAAGCAACAACTAATATAACTGCTTACAGTTAATGTTTAGACTGAAAGGAAGTGTGGAACAGTAGGATTCCTCCAAGAGGACAGCCTTTTCAGTTTCTCCACTTTCAGAGTTAAGGATCTAAACTAAATTGCGAAAACAAAATCTAAAGCAAATTGAAGGGTTCCAGATGACAACTGTGCCAGGAGGGACAGTCATTACTGAAGGGTGGTCATTCCCCAGCATGGTAAAAATGACCTACATTAGTACGGCGCATGCAGGGACAGGCTAGTGCTGGTCCATAAACTAAGGAGTGCTCTTATCAGTACTTGATGTTCTTGAATTGATAGTGTAGCAGCCCTAAGTAATATTTCTGAGTTCAACACAAGCTATTACGAGTGCTGATTTTGAAATGTATTACCACTGACAGTAGGAGTAATTGTCAGCGCCACTTGGCGGTGACAGTAATCAATACTGGGGAACGATAACGCCCCATGTTCTAATCGGAGTGCAGGATAGTGTTTCTACACAATAGCATAATAAACCACATCGCAAATCGATCTTGGGTGTGTTTATGGCAGGATTTTACTCGATACGCTAGTATGTGCTGCTGGACAATGATAAAATATCCACATCTGAGAACAAAGGACAATTCTCAGACCGTTTTCATAGTGGTATGTTTGGAGTTAAGTTTTTTTTGCATTAGCTGGGCAGAGTTTGATCGGTTTGCAATTTCGAAAGGGGAGCCTCAAATAGAAAAGCCACCGCAAAGTTGTCTTTAGCTTCCCCGCCATGAATAAAAAGTCACCTTGAACTGCTAATTATTGGCTTTATTTAAAGGGCGCTAGTGCAACCAAGTGTCTGTCTGCAGACTGGGTCCTCTGGGCGCCCTGTAACTGGACGAAGGCAGCTACCGCAGTGAGAAGCGAAATAAAGCACCCAGATCGATCCAATTTCCAGCACCTCCTTCGGCAAAGCGAAGACATCAGCAATGTCAAAAACTGCTTGCAATTTTTTTTGCCATCAGCTGATTAACACGAGGTTAAAGCTGTTGCAGAGGGTGCACTTAGCCCCCTTGTAACCAGAAAGCTTGCTAATGTGTTTAGGCAGGAATTCTTTTTGTCCTTGTTGGCCGGCTTACCTTTTGCTGCCTCCTCGCCATGTCTGTAGGCTGCTTGGCATTGAATGGGTAGGCGATGCATCTCATCACAAAGACATACAACTGAAGCTTTCTCTTTCTCTCTTCCTCTTCTTTCTGCAGCCTCTCGAGCTCCTCTTTCTCCTTCTCACTCACTACCGATGGGCTGGGGCTGGACGGCCGGATGCTGCTGCTCCGGCTGCTCGGTTGTAAACCCCCGCTGCTCTCGCTGGTCCTGCTCGGGGACAACCGACTGCCCGGGGCCGGAGTCTGCACCTCCTTGCTCTCCTCCTCAACTATCTCCTCCGATTCCTCCTCACTAGACGATGGGTCCAACATTGTGGCGCCTCACCTGCTCGCTCACTCACTCCCACTCTCCTGCACTGAATAAACCAAGAGAAATAGCAAACTGCAAGCACCGTGCGAGTAAATAGAAGCAGAGAGGAAGCGAGCTGCCCTGTGCTTTGCACGGATTGTCAGCAGACAGGAAGCCGAGTGCTTACGTTCTTGTGATTTAACCCTGCTCTCACCGACACAAGGTATTAGGGACGTGCACAGGTCTGGGATCGAGGCTCCATAGTCTCTCTCTCTCTGCCTGCCCAGTTCTGTCAGTAGTACAATGTGATGGATGACCGCCGCTTTATACTACAGGTCTGCAACACAGATAGAGGCAAATATATTTATAAATGCGGCCGCGGTGGAGACCTCTGTAACCTGCAAAGATTAATCGCTTGAGATTCTGATTTGACTCTCAATATTGTTACAGCTTTGTACTCGCACTGTACCGGGAGGGAGGGGCGGAGTGACCACATTCGCAGCCGTTCATTAACACTGGATTCAAAGTGTTGAACTGAAACGGTAAAATCAACTTGTTTCACGAGAGAAAACAAAAGATTTATTGATATTATAGAAGTTGCATCCCCCTTTTATTTAAATCACATTTATAAATATGATAAGGTTCAAAAGGAAACAAAAACATAAAAGGCAAAATAATTTTGAGATAGTAGGAACTGCCGATGCTGGAGTCTGAGATAATAGTGTAGAGCTGGATGAACACAGCAGGCCAGGCAGCACCAGAGGAGCCGGAAGGCTGACGTTTCAGGTCTGGACCTTCCTTCAGAATAATTTCCTAGTTCTTGAGATAATATTCATTTACGTTTCAGAAAAAGTCCACAATTTTGGCAGTAGATTGTGAAACTGGGTTCTCTGGATTCGGTCATTCTTGAAAATAGAATGCCTAAGAACATGAAGTTGTTTCAGGCTGGGCATATGACCCCAAAATCTACAACATTTGTTGGGGCTCATAGGAGATTTTTTTTTCCTTGGAATGTCATCTGAGATATTAGCTTTGTAAGTCATCCATCTCATCAACGACGAATTTTCCACGGGAATCTTCATTTCAAATCATCCCCTGTTTCTTGAACATATTTTCAGATTATTTAAATTCCGTAGGTTTCCACAGGATTCGCGGCATAACTGTTAAAAGGTTTTACATTTGAAAAAAAACCCAACATTTAAGTGGACACACTCGAAAAGCAGTTCTCGGCAGAATTCGACCCTCTGCGCCCCCTACTGCAAACTAATGATAAGACAGGAAGGGTAAAGGATTTGAGGTACCCATTCATAAAATGTAAAATCGGTTTTCATAGCTCGTTATGATATGAAGCAGCCGTCATAACTTGCGTTTCAACGTGTTCTCGAAGTTTGGCATATTTTAGACTCGTTTGCATGATTTTCGGGCTGGCAGGAGGAGAGAGTAAATGGAGCAAGGAGTTACATGGCTCTGACCCAGTTTTCCACCATCGTTCCTAATCAGAGCGCTGGCTCATAAATGTTCAGCGGGCTTTAAATGGGGCAGTAATTTCAGGGCCAGATCTTCAGGTGAGGTGATGACTGCTGAACAACAAGAAGGCTGTCCACATACTGCAACAAAAACGGACATCCACTGTTGGAAATCTGGAAGAAAGGGTCCATAACTAATAGCTTTCAGCAAAAAGATCACTTCGAGACCACATGAAACACAGGCAGGCCATAGACTACATTTCAGTGCTCGACAGGATGACCAGTGTTGATTGTTATATAGAACAGGGAGTCACCAAGTCATGCAGCATGGAAACAGATCCATCGGTCCAAATAATCCACGCCGATCATATTCCCAAACTTAACTAGTCCTACCTGCCTGTAGGAGATAGCAAGAACTGCAGATGCTGGAATTCAGAGTCCGTACAGTGTGGAGCTGGAGGAATACAGCAGGTCAGAAGGCATCAGAGGAGCAGGAAAGTCGACGTTTCGGGTCGTGACCCTTCAGGACTGTATTTGCTGGTATCCCTCCAAACCTTTCCTATTCACGTACTTATCCAAATGTACTTTAAACATTGCTACTGTCCCTGCATCCCCCACTTCCTCTGGCAGTTCATTCCATACACTAATCAATCTCCATGTAGAAAAGTTGCCGTGTCCTTTTTAAATCTTTCGCCTCTCATCTTAAAAATGTCCCCCTAGTTTTGACGACTAGCTTATTCACTCTGAGCTGAACCTCCATTTCAAATCCAAGACCAAGAGACAACTCAGCAAAGAAATTGCTAATCTCATATTCTAGAGATAAGTATCAAGCAACCTTACAGACCCAACTGAACACCCCAACCTTATGGCTCGTTGCACGCCAGAAGACTTCTGGAAATAGTCAAAGATGCAATACTGGTTGTTTCTGAGGTAATCAGATCTAACACAAAGAAGAATAGGGTCTAGTTTGATGAAAATAGTGAGGAAATCTAGAATCTGCTGGCAATAAAGAGGTCAGATCATTATATTCATCTGGCTCAGCCAGGCTGGCCAGGAGAGAAAACAAAAGCAGACTGCCAAAAGGTGCAGTGTCCTTCAAGGTCAACTGAAGAATATCCAAAATGACTGGTGAATCATACTTGCAGAAAAAAACTCAATTATACACTGATACTGGCAACATAAGAAGTTTCTATGAAGCATTAAATTCTATCGATGGACCAGCATATCAAACCCAAACCCCCCTGAGCAGCATCGATGGCCAGACACAGCACGCTAACAAGGGTCAGTCTGGATTGCTGACCTTTGAACTCAGGATGAAACTGTGACCTCCACGAACCAGCTGAAGTTGATGGAATTGCACGCGAAGCCATGAGGCACGCTGGCCTTGCCCATGATACTAAGCTCCTTGAGATTTTCAGTGCTGACTGGGAGCTGGTCAGGATTCCATAGGACCGTCATGACGCTGTTTGTACAAAAACAAGGAGTAAAGTCAGAATGCTCCAACTATCATGGGATCACTGTCCTTTCTATTGCTGGAATGATCCTGGCTAGAATACGTATGAACAAGTTTGTGCCTACCATTGTAGAGGAAACTTTCCCAGAGAATCAGTGCAGTTCTCCAGCAAGCAGAGGTATGACAAAAGGATAGTGTTTCTCAGTCCATTTACGAGTGAGAACAATTTCTCTCTATCCAGTCTGATCAGACCCCCTATGATTTTGAAAAGTTCAATCAGATCTTCTCTTAGCCTTCTCCTCTCCAAGAAAAACAATCCTAAATTCTCCAAACTTTTCTCATAACTGAAGTATCTGATCCCTAGAACCAATCTTGTAAATCTCTTCTGCACACTCTCCAATGCATTCATATCCTTCCAATAGTGTGGCACGCAGAACAGTACACAATACTCCAATGTACCTTGAAATGAAAAGTGATTAACGTTGGACAGGAAACCCCCAGGAAAAATGGAAATGTTGCTGTTACTTAGGGCATTCAAGTCTTTTTTTGCCTAGCGGAGAACCTATGTGGAAGATCCTGATAAAAATTAGGTTTCTCGACAGGGTTCATCAGCTGTTCTTTAACTGGCACTTCAGTAAAGAATGACAGCTGCTTACCTTTATAACAGCTAGGATTTTTGCACTGACTAATATTACTGCTGCCACCAATGCACATGTCATAACAATCACAAAACCTGTGAATTTGAGTGCAGATTTTAGTCCAGTGAAGTGGTTCAATAACAGGTGCAGAGATGTACTACATGAGTTCGCAAAGGGACAGAACAATGAATAAGGTACAGCAAATCACTCAGACATGCCCCAGAATGTCCATGTTTGAATGCAAGAATTAGTGTTAATGCTGCACTTTCTGAGACAGTCGTGGGAGAGACCTAGGTTGTCATCAACAGCTGTGCAGTGAGGAAAATGTCCATTTGATGTAGTCAGATCAAATGGATGTAGTGCAGGAAGGTAATTGAGGCCAAGTAGCTTACTCCCAAGGTAATTTCTAATGTGAGGGTATTAAGGAATATGGAACAAAGGCAGGTAAATGGAGTTGAGGATCACATTAGCTACTATCGAACTAAATAGTGAAACAAACTTGAACCATTTATTGGCCTAATCCTGTTCCATTCAAAGCTTTAATTAAAAGGAGGATCACGGAGACTACAGCCTGACAGACTATAGAAATTTCAGGAAAGTTTTGAATAATGAAGACAAGAAAAGTGTCACTTTAAAAAAAAAAGACACTCAGCTAAACAAGGAACACCGTCTTAAAAGTCAATGCCAATGATTACCCGTAAAGTCTTATTCTACTCCATGGAAATTCCAACAGACTCAATGGCATCCTGGAAGTGTGAACAAACTCTTTCTGATCTCATCAAAATCACGGATGAATCTTTCAGTAGTTAATGGCTGGAACATTAAAACAATGGTTATTACAATGAATACAAGGCAGCTATGACAAGCATAAACTGATCAACTGTGTTTTAGAATACACAACTAACCTGGGGATCATGTGATACAACTTTTCATGTGAAAGCTTACGACAAGCTGCCAGAGTGAACATCTCACCCCATCTCTCTGCAATATACCATCTAGTATTTGAACCTTGTCTTGTTTAGAAAGAAAAATGTGTTTGCATTCTTACAGCAAACAAAAGCTTTGCAAGTGATTGGGGTTCTACAGCAGTGTTTTCCAGGAGGAAAAGAATATACCAGCCACAACCTCAAGCCAACTGCTTTGGCTTAAGAACTAGTGCCTTTGGTACAATTAGTGAATCTTCATTGTCTTTCCCTTTTGTTAAGGAGTTTTTTTAATGTGGCAAAGTTTAATCTCCAAAACACTACCAAGTTGGATATTTCTGCATGCTTGGGACTTGAGTAAGAATTAGTGCACATTGCTGGGAAGTAAAACATATTTGTGCATTTTTGACTTTAGTATTTTCTTCCTGGGTCGGTTTTGGTACAAAAGAACTAACTGATATTGAATTCAACTCAAGAATACCTGTCTGTGTTCATGCTTACAAGCTTGCATACAGCCAAGTACATACTGATTTCGCAAAACTGCATCTTTTGAAACTACCTGTGGCAGTAGAATGAGGAGTGAAAAAGAGGAAATCTGGTATCTCCTCATCTTGTTGTAACATAGTCCATCTTCTCCATTCTGTAAGCATATCAGGTTAATCAACAACCCATGTAACTTTCAAGCAAATGTATTATACTTTAGGAAGTGAAATGATTCCCTACAGTGGAAAAAAATGATTTATTTGTGTAATAAATGCTGTGTGCCTCTGATAATTCCTTTTCATTACAGAATACTACTAGCTCATGGTCCAAATGGTACCGAGTGTGCAATCTATAGTTCACTGCACTTGTTTGAGTTGTAAAATGATTGAGGAGTCCAACACCTTCCCCAGTTGGCTCCTATTATTTAACAGGAACTTGGACTACATGCTAGCATGTTAGAAAATAGCATCTATTACCTTCCTGGAGCAAGAGTGAAATGCTGATTGACTGTTGTGTGTTATGTCACTGCTGCAACTTTGAAGGAAGTAGAGGTGAAAATCCTGTGAGTTACCAGTACCTGGAATCTCAGAATAACATGAGGACATTGATGTGCAGCATCATCAATGAGAGGCAGCCTAAGGCCAAACTACCTCTCATTGTGGATTCCAAGTTTGCCCTCAGGGGATTCTGTGCAGCAATAGCCTTGAAGCAGTATTGAAGTTTTTGAAAACATTATTCCTTGGTGATATTTCAGCAACATCTAATGATAAAAAATACTCTCATATCACAGTCCTTTCAAAGATTACACCAAATGGCCAGTCACTTTTATGCACAAGTCAAACAGTCAGTGGCTTTCAACTTTTTCGTGATTGAAGATTGTGTCCTATCTGTAAGTTGGATCACAATGTATATTCAAAGGAATAATCACCAACATGACTGACCTGCATCATTGGCAATATCACAGTGACTATTAATACCACTGAAGGCTATACACCATCACTTTCCTATCTGATGGAAAGACAAGAAACTGCCCCTTTCTTTAGCTTCTTTTTTTGTGAAATCAGTTATTTTCCCCTCACTAATAAATGAAAATATTAGACTGATATCACCACTTGACAATTTTTAAGTTATTCCTTAGTCCTTTAGGCTGTTCTATACTTTTTCATAAAAAGGGTCAATGACCCCACTTTTTTCTCAATTTAGAAACTAATCCACATGCAGTTTAAGTGCAGCTTTGCTGCAGACATTATTTTTCAGGAGATGACAGTATTGACATTGATTCCACAGGACCATTCTGCTCTGAGTTCTTAATTTCAACAAATTTATATCTGTAAATGGAGTTTGTGCCAAACCTTACAAAGTTATAGAGCTAGATAAGAACAACTTTGACAAACTTCACTAAAAGTTCCTCCAGACTTTGTGATGATTATCGTTTAGAATGCTTAAATAATTTAAAGTCAGAAATATTGTACTTTATTAACTTAGATTTGGATAGTTGCAAGGCTCAAAATAGTTATGTATGAAAAGCATGCATTTTTTGATGATTTTTTTATCCCATTTAGATAGCTTAACAAGATGGTCACACTCTGATTGCTATATCAGCTAATTTTGGATTCAAACTCCTAACATGGGAATTAAACAGACAAAGTAAGCTGATAAGTTGGCACATTACTGAGAGTGCGGTATTGTCAGAGGTATCATCTTTAGGATGAAATGTCAAACTTCAATTAAAATTCATCTGCCTGTTCTAGTGAATTGAACGTTAGTCGAGGCACTATTTTAGGGACACTCAGTTCTCCCAGTACCTCATAAAATCTTTATCCTGTGATTACCACTCTGAATAAATTTATTGGTTACTTGTCTCTGAAATAACTGCACAGAGGCCGGAATCCCATCACCAAGTCACCCTTTATTTTCATGTGCACAGTACACTGGCTCTGACCAGCTATCTTAGAGCCAGTCCCTAGAATGAGGAGACGCTTTGAATCTCCTGTTAATGTCTATCAGTCAGGTCTCCCTGATTGGCCCAGTTTAACAGCCCCAATTGAGGATCTCATAGTCAATGGATTCACCTGGCCAACCTTGTGCCAGTCACTGCAATCTCCTTTATTGTTTCTAGAACCTGACTGAGCAGAGATTGTCTGCTGTTTGCCTGCATAACAGGAGTAAACACATGATCAATTAATTGATAAATGCTTTGTAAATCAAAGTAGTAGTTGTTTTATGTCAGCAGCACTTAAAGGAGCACCAATTCATTTGGCTTGTGAGCAATTGTCAAATTAAGTTCCAAGAACAGCAAGTCCAAGAACATAGTTAGCTTCACAATGAAATATTCTCACAAAGAAGTCCTAGCTAGTGACAATGGAAAACCTTGACATTCTAATATTGCTCTTACCCTCAGCACCTTCTCTGCGGATAGGAGGTGGAGATCCCAGAGCATTCCCGGTTATTCCTTCTCATCCTGGCTAGTCACTTCCTATCACCCTTCTATCCTTCTCAAGTTTATAGAGTGACAGAGAAAACAGTTTGGATTTATGGGCAAGCTCATAACTATTAGTGATCTCAGCTGCTTTTCAGACCGTTGATTCTCTTTTGATTCTCTGTGTGGGTTATTACCAATTGAGGGGTGAATATTTAAATTCTTCCAGGAGAATTATTTTCTTAGGGGTCCCTCGCATTGCCTAAACTTTTATTGCCCACATATATGATCAAAGTTAATTTACTTTATCCTTTCAAATTCTATATACAGTCTGCTTAGGCCACTTCTGGACATTCTGAAATTTCTGCCTGTAAGCTTCAGGACTAAGTCATCAACACAGAGACTAACCTTTTTTTGCAATCCCATAATCTGTTGTAGCCTCTTCAGGAAGTATGGCTTAACCTTCATGGGTTCTGTTAGTCAGCCTGCTTTGCATGAGTAAAGGTTTCTTTTGCTGACCTTACCTGCTTAGATATCTTTTCAAAGGAAACAAGGACTTGCTCCCCAACATTTTTTTTTAAACTATAGAAGGGGTTGCACAAATTGAAACACTTCACCAATGGGTCCCAGTTTTGGAGTCTAATCTTTCCTCGCCTGAATTTTCACTGCAGTCAAAACTCTTTTTTTTAAACTTCTAGCAGCTGAAGCCTTTTCCTTTTCTTTCTCATTGTCTCCTGCCTGTCTTATTTTTCCCTTTGCAATTCTAGTTCCAACTTCTTAGATGTTCTTTTCTTTTTTTTCTCTCTGAAGTGCATCTTTCTCTTGCTGATATGTGCTGCCCTTTTCTTGTTCCTCACTCATTTCAATCTTCAGCTTTTGGACACGAGTTTCAGATGATCAGACTTCCTAGCTTTTGGTCTAGTGTCTAAACTCAAGCAGCCTGTTATATTCACCAGTAGTGCAATAGTCAATTGCTTTAAAGAGGCATAATTTAATGCATGCTGTTGCATAAATTCACTTGTGTCCAAAGCAGCTACTTCAGTAGAATAAGCTTTCTTTAATGCACAAAAAACTGATATCTTTCTTTTTATCCTTTTGTGATTATTACTTCCAATAATATTTAACACCTTTGGGTTATCCTAGATGAGTCCCCAGTTATATGTAATGACTATGGTTGAAGAAGTGCAGTCTTTCTGTACTTGTACCTCTCCATCTTGCACAACATATGTTTAAATGTTTTACCTAGTTACTGATTTGGCCAATTACATACTTTATCAATATTAGTTTCAAAATACAAAAACAAACAAACATTTTTCTTTAACAAGCAACAAAATTATTGGTTTTTTAATAAAAATAAGACTTATTCAATCAACATGCAAAGACGATTAACACACAGTCTGAAATAAGAAAGCACAGATATTTCTTCTAAACAACCTATCACATATGCAGACACACACAGGCTAAAGAAAGAGAAAGTAAACTGTCTGGACGAGATTAAAATTAAAGAAATACACTTTGACCAAATATTTGTTAATTTTTGAAGGAAAAATTATAAAACATTAAATGTTCCGAACGGCTTTACGACTTGCATCCTTCTGTGCTTACACAGGTCACCTGACACATGCGCTTGTTACTACCATATTTTCAGAAGCTGTTTGTTCAAGAGAATTTAAGAGGAAGAGCCCTGGTAGCTTCTCAGGAGAATTGCTATGTAAGATTTTTAGCGGTCACCCTGGATTCTAACGTAGGTGCTGGGTGAGTAGAGCAAGCTAAACATCAACTGACTTTCCCAAACAATATCTAAACCATTCAAAACTCCTGAGAGCCACAAAGCCAGACATGTAACTTCTCTGTAAACAGGTCAGCACAATTCTATAGTCTATGAGGCTCTGGCTGTTTACATAACATAATTGTTTCTCCCAATAAGTATTTTTGAAAAAAAAGGTCTGAAGTGACATTCCGATAACCTACTTCAGAAATAAAAAGTCAGGCATCTTCACAGTCTTCTAAACAGACCAAATTTTACAATCTTAGAGCATGAGTCCTCAAATAAAATTAATAATGGAATCACCTTCATAATAGTTCTGATATTAGGCATAAAAATTCTCATTGGTCATCATGTTTGGTGTTAAATCTTCAGTATTTAGCATCACACAACATTATTTTCACCGTTTTTAACCTGAATAAAGTGAAATGAAAAGAAATCTGTATGACCATTATGCTGTTTTCAGGTTCTATAATTACTTAATGATTTTTCATTCCTAGACAAAGTGCAGACTGATTTTTTTTTCAGACTGAACTATAATGGGCTATATGAGATTTAGTTTCATCATTATCTATTAAGACTGACACCATATTCAATTCACAGATAATAATTGTTTTGTCAAAAAGGTAAAATTAGCCATCTACAGAATGTAATCAATTTGCATAGCAACCAGGCTAAACCACAAAACAATCTGTAATGATTAACAATAGAAGGGAGTCACTCTCACACAATCACTGAGAGAAATATTCCCAGAAATCTCTTGTATTGAATTTGAATTCCTGGCAGACAAGGACAAAGACTTGAGTGTGATTGTTAAACAATCTTTGTAAATGTCTATGCAATAAGAACTGTTACCAGTCGTGCAATTCAGGATCTAGAATGTACTCATGTTTTAGGTGACAAACAAAAACTTATTTGAACTCCCTTAATTAAATATTGAAGGTGTATTGTGTCCAATGAATGATTCTTAGAATGATATTTGGGTTCCAAACAAAGCCAGAGGAAGGTGGATTCTCAATTCTTTCCCCCATCTCCTTCAAAATAACAGTTGAATCAGTTGACTCTCTTTAGCTTCAGATTCTAGCAACTGGAAAAACTGCTATGGGTAACTTTCACTAAAAACTGTAAAATGTTAAAGTTTTATTTTGACCTTCAGTAGCATGCTGGCTTCAGTCAGGATGAGGTTTGTGCTCAAGAATGAGGTTAAATTCAAGAAGTGGAATGACTCTCAACAAATATTGTAACGCGTGACAGGGAGCAGCTGAGCAGGACCGTGATCACTAAATTTGCTGGTTTGTGTTCATTAATATCTATCACCTGTAGTAATCCTTCCAATAGGGAAATTCACACTGCTACTGTCAGATAATTCACACATTTATTTTCATTTAAAAAAAACATGGATACATTAGAGATGAGAATACTAAGAGAAATGACTAGGGAGATCCTGAAATTTAAATCTTTAAATGGAAAATTATTGACACAATTTTTTTATTGAAAAAGAATTGGAGAAGTAAGTTGATTTAAATCTTTAAAATTAGGTGCAGATTGGATAAGGTATACATACTTAAATTGTGGTACCAATGCAAAAAACTGCCAGAGCTTCAGGGATCAGACTAACACACTGCGAGTTCTAAGAATGGATTGTGTGTATCATTGTTATGGTGGTGTTTAGAGTGGAGTTTTGTTTTAACTGCAGCTACATAAAGAGTTGCACCTTTTGAAAAGGGTTCTATTTAGTGCTAGGATGACCATGCCTGAGGAAAACCTAAAGTTCTTTAGCTCATAACATTCTGATTGGCATAAAGTTTCGAACAAATAATAGAATAAAAATAGCACAGGACATTGAGAATAAAAAAGAAATCTTTGGATAAGTGACTTATTGTTGAAGGACCCAAGAGCTTTCATTCCATTTGATGTGTGATAATGAAAAGAAGGCTCTGCAAGAGTGAATATACTTCATGAAAATCATCCTTTCACCCCTTTGAGATCAGCTGCTGTATGTCAGTATTCCTTACGAATCAGTCGAACAGTTTAACTTTACAAATCAAATAGGTCAGAATGTGTATTACTCTATGACTCTACCTGTTTTCTTCTCTCTTGCTTTCCTCTCAGTATACGCACAATTTTGGGGAATTTTGTGGAATATAACATTCTCAACTAATTTTAAAAGCTTAATTTAATTTTCCAAAATGTGTGGAGGGAAGAAATTATTCGGGAGTCTTAAAGCACTATTTGAGTTAGGAAAAGAATTCTGTGATAACAGAAGATCCAACCATTGTTTTTACTTGCATCGTTGAATACAGATATAAATAAATGTCCCACTGACTTCATAAAAATATATTGCCAAAGATCAATTAGCTCACTCACCATTTGTATTAAGATTTTAACTAGAAACAATTATTTCTCTAGTTTCAGGTGAGAATTCATCTGCTTTCTCTCCCTATCTCTGTTACTTTCTATTGTGTTTTGCAATGCGTCACACTAAGTTGATCCCTGGTTAGTTACTAAAAATTAATTTCAAGTTAATTTAATATTCAAACTGCTAATACAAACATTAGATGGCATACCAATGATTGATAATTTATATAAACCTACTATTGTATGGTCATTTTACCCCTGGGTGAACTGCTATCCTTCATGTGTAAGCATTTTTGTATATTTGACTTATGTCAGAAAATGTTATATGTTATTACTTAAAATGGAGGGAAATCGAAAACAAATAAATCAATGAACTATGACTGATTTACTTTATGCACACTAACTTGGCAGATATCATTGTTGGAAACAAAGCACTTCCCCCAAGATCATTATGGTTCTTCCAGAGCAGTTATAGCGCATGACAGGATTGGAGAGGGATGGGGAAGAACAAAGAAAAACATTTTCATTGTT
This sequence comes from Ginglymostoma cirratum, assembly GCA_024137785.1. Classification (NCBI taxonomy): domain Eukaryota; kingdom Metazoa; phylum Chordata; class Chondrichthyes; order Orectolobiformes; family Ginglymostomatidae; genus Ginglymostoma; species Ginglymostoma cirratum. The sequence goes on along the minus strand of JAHRHZ010000069.1, from coordinate 24,177,939 downwards.
TCTTACTTTGCTTCAACCTTAGGCTCAAAGGAGCACTTTCACTGCAGCAGGTGACATATGCATTTCTCATATCAGCTTTCCTTGTGTAGTCCAAAATGGAAGAATAGGAATAAATAAATAAACTCATAATAAAGGACATATGAAGCTCCAAATGAAAAGGTAGCGGTCAGTAATCATTCTTGACTCTTTCTGGAAACAGCTTGCTTTATCCAAGCTGTTAATCATTCAAAAATTCTATATGCTCCTATGACTTTGCTACAAAAAATACAAATCTAATTAAAAAAAAAACATTTTTGTCTAAATGTCAGTAGGAGGGTTTATTGCCATGAGGTCTAGTGAGATTTCTCACTGTATCTTACCAAACTTGTCTCATTAATTACTTGCCCCGCCCTTATTGTGGCTTCTTACCGATCCTAGCCCAATCTAACCATATGCCATTCCCAGAACAATGCACCGCTCAGTAGACATATACCAAAAGACCAGAATTCCTGTTGCCTACGTCATGTTTGAAAAGACACTGTACACCAAGAAAAGTGTTGACAATCCAGCATTGCCCGTCATCAGCAATGCAATGGCACAGCAACTACAACGCCACACTCCTCGCGGCAGATGGCCGACACACCTTTGCAAATACAACCCCATCGCTCACCCGCATCACTGCTTACCCAGCAGGCCACACGGTTTACTACACCATGTCTGAATACTCTCTTTAAGTCACTGCTAGTCTGTCCTCATCATCCACTGGAGACCTACGCCATTGTCCATTATGGGAACATCATAAACAGGAAAACAATCAGACAGTTCCAAAGATGAGCTTTTTTTTTACATACAGCAGAAGTGAGCAGAAACAAAATGAATAGAGGCTGCAGTTCATACCCATACTAGAAACCAAATGATGCCCAAAGACTTTCTAACTGCACACAGCTCTCATGCAGCACCCAATGCTGCTGAGATCGTTCATGCAAGGATGTTGCCTAGATTTGACGGTTTGAGCTATAGTGGGAGGCTGAATAGGCTGGAGCTATTTTCTCTGGAGCACAGGAGGTAGCAGGGTGACCTTATAGAAGTTGATAAAATCATGAAGGGAATGGATAGGGTGACTTGTCAAAGTCTTTCCCCAGGATGGGGGAACCCGAAACTGGAGGGCATAGGTTTAAGGTAAGAGTGGAAAGATTTAAAAGGGACCTAAGGGGCAACTTTTTCACACAGAGGATGGTGCATGTGTGGAATAAGCTGCCAGACGAAGTGGTGGAGGCTGGTACAATTACAGCACTTAAAAGGCATCTGTATGTGTAAATGAAGAGTTTAGAGGGCTATGGGCCAAACGCTGACAAATAGGACTAGATTAATTTAGGATATCTAGTTGGAATGGATGAGTTGGACCAAAGGTTCTGTTTCCGAGCTATACAGCTCCATGACTTTATGTCTCTAGCTTTCTCCTCCTCACTATCCTCATTCTTTAGATCAGTGCAGTTGGTTTGCCAATTCTTCAGCATCCAGCACATCGCCTTGTTGCCTGCTGCAGTCATGCAGACCACAGAATGCTAAGATGATGCAGTACACTTTTTCTGTACTGTACTGGAGGACCCACTCCCTGGTCTAGTCTAAGCAGCAGAACTTTATCTTCAGCAGCCCTTTCCTCTGTTCCATCATGACCCTTGTTGCAGCTTGAGCAGTGACCTGGTGAAGGTACCGCTCTGGCTGAGTCACCAACACATTACATCAAGAAGGGAGTGTCTGCTGCACTCTGATAATCCTAGACCCACATTAACCATTCAACTTGTCATTGCATTAAATACAGTCATTTGTTGTACTCACGTGATGAAGAGATGTTCCCCTTCTCTACACAGTATTTTTGAAAGTTGTACAAGTGATGGGGATATTTCTGGCCACCATTCAGAGGAGCAAAGGGTCTTACAGCTAGAGAGGCTGCAGTTGCTGCTGGTAATTATCTCATCCATAAGCTTAGTAGCTCTTTCAGAATCAATGACGTGATGGGAGAAGAGAGTTGGCTAAAAAGGGAGCCACAACTGGGCAGGGGAAGGGAGTGCAATTGAGGGTGAGGTGACTCCACCCCAAACCTAAAAGGAGGCTGGCATGGTCCAATATAAAAAACAGGCCATTCCAATCCAGTATGGAGCTGAAGGAATGCAGCAGGCCAGGCAGTAAGAGAGGGGCAGGAGAACTGATGTTTCGGATCGCGACCCTTCTTCAGAAGGGTTTAACAGTCCTGACCCGAAACGTCAGCTCTCCTGCTCCTCTGACGCTGCCTGGCCTGCTGTGTTCCTCCAGGTCCACACTGTGTTATCTCTGACTCCAGCATTGGTTCAGTTCTTACTATCTCGTTCCAAGCCAGAATGCTAGAGCTTAAATGGGAAGCTGTACGAATGGTATACATTCCCCAGACCAGTCCTGGGAGACATACCCAGCAGGGCGTGCAGCAGAACCCACAGAGACCCTTCATGCAGAATTTTGCCACTTGGGTAAGTTTCCCCCAAGCAAACTTTCTGAAAGCTACAGAGAAGAGTGTCCCCATATGCTTCCCAGAGACACAGGGACAAGTCCATCCCTAAAGTCGGGGAAGTTTCTATCCCCAAGCCTGCTCTGAAAGGTGGGTGAAGAGTAATGTCTGATCCAGCTATCAGATTCACCAACATTGTGTTTTAGATTCAGGTCCTATAATGATAGGAAATGTCCCTGAGCTATCAAGTAGCAGGGATTGACCTTATACTCAGGAAGAATATGGACACACATAATTTATAGTAATCCCAAACAGCCCAGACCAGACAGATGTTGCAATGGAGAGCAAGCAGCTGCAGAAATTGAGGGTTGACCTTTTGGAGACTAATAGAATCATTAGGGGCAAAGATAAGCGATTAGCAAAAACCTTTTCCCTAAGGTGAGGGTATTCAAAAACACGGGGCATATTTTTAAGGTGAGTGGAGAGAGATTTAACAGGGATCTGAGGGGCAACATTTTCAGACAGAGGGTGGTTTGTATGTGGAATGAACTGCCAGAGGAAGTAGTAGATGCAGGTACCTTTACAACATTTAAAAGACATTTAGACAGGTACGTGAACAGGAAAGGTTTAGAGGGACATGGGTCAAACGCAGCCAGATGGCACGAGTTTAGTTTGGGAAACTTAGTCAGCATGGACGAGTTGGACAAAGGGTCTGTTTCTGTGCTGTATGACTTTATGGGTCACAAATCATGGAATGCCAAGCTAGATTAGATCAAAGTAAATAGGGTCAAGAGTGGTTGCAGAGGAAATATGTGGGCAAAAAGTGACCATCAATCAAAAGAAGGGGAATAAAGCAAAGAACAAAGAACAAAGAAAATTACAGCACAGGAACAGGCCCTTCGGCCCTCCAAGCCTGCGCCGATCGAGATCCTCTGTCTGAACCTGTCATCTATTTTCTAAGGGTCTGTATCCCTTTGCTCCCTGTCCATCCATGTACCTGTCCAGATACATCTTAAAAGACACTAACGTGTCTGCGTCTACCACCTCCGCTGGCAACGTGTTCCGGGCACCGACACCCTCTGTGTAAAGAACTTTCCATGCATATCTCCCGTAAACTTTCCTCCTCTCACTTTGAATTCATGACCCCTAGTAATTGAGTCCCCCACTCTGGGAAAAAGCTTCTTGCTATCCACCTTGTCTATACCCCTTATGATTTTGTAGACCTCAATCAGGTCCCCCCTCAATCTCCGTCTTTCTAATGAAAATAATCCTAGTCTACTCAACCTTTCCTAATAGCTAGCGCCCTCCATACCAGGCAACATCCTGGTGAACGTCCTCTGCACCCTCTCCAAAGCATCCACATCCTTTTGATAATGTGGCGACCAGAACTGTACGCAGTACTCTAAATGTGGCCAAACCAAAGTCTTATACAACTGTAACATGACTTACCAACTCTTGTACTCAATACCCCGTCCGATGAAGGAAAGCATGCCGTATGCCTTCTTGACCACTCTATTGACCTGCATTGCCACCTTCAGGGAACAATGGACCTGAACACCCAGATCTCTCTGTACATCAATTTTCCCCAGGACTTTTCCATTTATTGTATAGTTTGCTCTTGAATTAGGTCTTCCAAAATGCATCACCTCACATTTCCCCGGATTGAACTCCATCTGCCATTTATCTGCCCAACTCTCCAATCTATCTATATTCTGCTGTAATCTCTGACAGTCCCCTTCACTATCTGCTACTCCACCAATCTTCGTGTCATCTGCAAACTTGCTAATCAGACCACCTATACCTTCCTCCAAATCATTTATGTATATCACAAACAACTGAATGAACAACATTCTGAATGCCTCAGAATAAGCCACTTCAGCAAGGTGTAGCAAAGGTGTAGAAAGCTGGACCAGGGTCAGAGGTCCCAGCAGGGAACCAAAAGGATTTGGATAATGAGTTAAATCCTCAGAAATTCAAAGGGCTGAACTCAGACCGAAAAAAGATAAAGAGTCAAAAGACAGTCAATGTACTGTGGCAGAGACTTTTTTCCAAACTCATTCATGAGATGTGGGTGCCTCCAGGTGGGCTAGCAATTATTCCCCATTCCTAATTGTCCCTTAATCTGAATGGCTTGCTAGGGACATTTCAGATGACAGTTAAGAGTGAACCGTGTAGCTGTGGGTTTGGGATCATAAGTTGGCCAGACCAGGTAAGGATGACAGATTTCCGTTCTTAAAGGGGCAAGAGTGAACCAGATTTTTTTTAAAATGACAACTGACTATGGTTACAGGTCACCAATAGGCCAGCTTTTAATTCCAGCTTTTTATCAAATTAAAATTAAGCCAGCTCCCATGGCGGGATCCAAACCCACATTCGAGATGGCTCTGGATTAGTAACCCAGTGATATTATTGCAAAGGCACTGCCTCCCCACAGATTAGGAGAGATACAGCCAAAACATGACTAATGGAGACATTCTATCCAGAATTACCTAGGGACTCAGAAAATTTCCTAACCAGAGTTAAGTCAGGCTAACCAAAACCTACACCCATTTGGACAAGATGGTAGTGAGACAGACATCTCACTTGGTTTAAAAGTCACACTGCCCCAGACCAGTGACTGGACAGCCACCTGAGGGCAGTAATGCTCCAACAGAAATGGTCTTGAACAAAGCCTCAAGACCCCAGGAAAGGGAAAGTTAATCCTCTTGTAGTTCCACCCCCTTAACAACTATCTCTTGCATAGTTCAATTGTCACCTTTTCTGAACTAAACACAGAACTCCCTGAGGCTATGGTTTGCAACCTATGTCAACCTCAGCCTGCAATGAAATTTTGCAAGAGCCAGAGGGACCCACATAGCTTTATAGGATCTTGACACCAAAACAAATCCCCCTACTATCACTCCAGGCATGCATCTTGTCAGGGAAGCCAAAGTTAGATTGCATCAAATGACTTACGTGACAGCACTCAGTGTGAATGTGAGAAAAAATTTAAAAATTAGTCATCTCTATGATATTTGGAAGATGTAATGCTCAGACAGTAAGAAGACAGAAACTTTTTTCTTGAAAGAATATATTATCATGTTTTTTTTTGAAAATGGACTATTGTCAGATTTTAAAATGGTTCCTTTGAAGCACAGTCTGAATTCAGAAAATTTAAGCAATTGCTAGGCCAAAAATGATTTCATTACCTCATAGAATGTGGCACTCCTTGCATTGTATGAATACTCCATTCAAGGCAACACAAAAGATTAATAGATGGGATACTACCTTGGCCATACCTGAACAAAAGTGACCATCAAAATCCATTATTGTTAACTTGGTGTTCCCACATACTTAAGCTATAAAACATAATGGTTTCTAATGAGGAGATTTTAAATCCACCTTATTAGCTGAATGTCTCAATTAATGACCCAGTCGCACGACTAACATTGCCAGTCTTTCTGAATCACCGTTTAATTACATAGCTTTGACTTTGTTCATCAGTTTGCTTGTAACATCAGAAGTGTAAGCAGCTGCAGGCTTAGCTAAACACCTGGTGCTCTGATTTCAATATCTCTCAAAAGTTTGAGTCAAAAGAAACATGCAAAGTGAACCAATTCGCAGCCTAGAATCACTATACCTTCTCCAGCAATTCAGCTATGCCTGAGCTCCTAAGACATTTGGACACAATCAACTGTTAAGAACCTCACCGCATATCAACTTACTGGTCTCTTTAATTCAAGTGAACTAATCCTGCGATCTTCGACTATAAGTAATTTGTAAACTGTAAACTACATTTCCTTTTGCATAAAATATTACGTAGGTTCTAGTGAAAATGGCCAAAGGACTCCAATAAACATATTTCTCCCGCAAAAGTACAAAGAAACAATATATGTAGATCAGACATCAATCCAATCAAAAAATTGCTTGAGGAACATAGGCTTATGATACATTCATTTTCTCAGTCCATATGTACCCATAAATCATTGGTGGAAATATTGCCACTAACTTGAAATCGTAGGAATTATTTTCACAATGATTAATAAAATTAATCTTGAGAATTAGAGTTAATTCACTGAGCTCCTTTTAAAAGCAGTTAGCTGAGTATCTGGCAAGTGTAGGCTTCAAGGTCATATGTATGCCATAATGATTAACCTATTCTCGAACAGTTGTGGTCAGTTATTCAGTGCATAGGGACTAATTTTAAAATCAGCATTAATACAATGGTAACACCATTCAGAATGAACCTTACTGCCCCATTAATGTTGATGCTTCAGGTACTATCATTTTTATTAAGAAATTAGGATCCTGGTTGTCATTTTAGAGGACATGGGACACACACGCTCCACACTGCATCTATGCATTGAGTGGTCTAAGGAGTATTGCATAAAGGGATTGTCATAATAGACATTTTGAAAGCCACTTGGTTTTTGTGGACTGAGAGGTATATGAGTATTCCTCCTGATTTCAAGCAATAATGCAGGCTGCAGTGAATCTGGGCTTAACCATTCAAATTTGCTTCATCAGGCTTCTCAAGGTCTATCTGGAAACTGGCTTGGCATCACAGTAGGACAGAATTCTTCTGGATTCAAAAGGCAAGTTTTATTAATTTGCTGCCAGTCCAAGCTTCAAAATAATACTCACCTCTTTATTTCTAAAACATCCAGACACTTGTGAAGCTCTGTGATTTGGTGACCCTATTTTTAAAAGCTCCTCAATAAATCTTGAAAGAATTTATTTTTGTTTGGAATTATTGTAAATTCCGTCATCATTTTCCAAACAGATGATTTACGTATGGAGTCAGGGGGCATGGCTAAGGTATTAAATGAGGAAGAAGATACTGGCAAAGTCATAGTGCAAAAGCTGGTAGGTAGGTGAGACACTGAGTGGTTTAAGAGGAGATACTAGAAAGGCTGTCTATTTAAAGTAAATGAATGACCAGGACTTGATGAGATGCATCCAAGGATACTGGAGGAAGTAAAAGTGGAAATTGCAGAAAACCGGCAACAATTTTCCAACCCTCCTTAAAACAGGAGTGTTGCCACAGGACTGAAAAATTGAAAATGTTACACAATGTTTAAAGAAGGTTTAACTTAGGAACTAGAAAACTTTCAGAAACCACAGGCAGAATATTTGCCACAAAACACAAAGACAGTCCAAGATCTCATTGGCTACACAAGGGCATGAAATTGAATTTCTCTCACTTTGAATTATAGGTATTCACTGCAGAATCACAGAATTGTCACAGTGAAGAAGGAATCCATTTGACTCATTGCACATGCACTAGCTCTTCAAACTAACGTTATTACTTCATGCCAATCTCCTGCTTTTACCTTATATCCTTACATACAATTGCTATCCAAATAATCATCCAATGCTCTTCATGTGAGAAACGTATTGTTCTCTGCAATACTGACTTTCTGGCATAATGCATGGCTAGGGGGGACTAAGGCATCAGTAATCATACAGCATTTAGAAGCTTTTACTATAATTGTGTAACGTGGTCTGTGCTACATTCATTGGAATAAGGTTCCCAGGTCAAAGTTCCATGTAATGGCATTCCATAGCCCTTTTAGTCAGAGTTCTCCTTGTCCCATTGTTTTAAGGACTGTACTAAACTATCATTTGTGAGTGATGCAAATGCTAAGTGCTCATATTATTAAGGACCTGTTCTGATTATTGGAGGAAGGGTCACTGGACCCAAAACGTTAACTCTGTTTTTTAGGTATGTGAAAAGAAATAAAATGGTTAAGACTAAAATTGGGCCCTTGAAGACAGAAACGGGTGAATTTATTATGGGGAACAAGGAAATGGCGGAAGAGTTGAATAGGTACTTTGGATCTGTCTTCACTAAGGAAGACACACACAATCTCCCAGATGTAATAGTGGCTGAAGGACCTAGGGTTATGGATGAACTGAAGGGAATTTATATTAGGCAGGAAATGGTGTTGAACAGACTGTTAGGTCTGAAGGCTGATAAGTCCCCAGGACCTGATGGTCTGCATCCCAGGGTACTTAAGGAGGTGGTTCTAGAAATCGTGGATGCATTGGTAATCATTTTCCAATGTTCTATAGATTCAGGATCAGTTCCTGCGGATTGGAGGGTGGCTAATGTTGTCCCACTTTTCAAGAAAGGAGGGAGAGAGAAAACAGGGAACTATAGACTGGTTAGCCTGACGTCAGTGGTGGGAAAGATGCTGGAGTCAATTTTCAAAGCTGAAATTACGACACATTTGGATAGCAGTGATAGGATAGGTCAGAGTCAGCATGGATTTATGAAGGGGAAATCGTGCTTGACTAATCTGGAATCTTTTGAGGATGTAACTATGAAGATAGACAAGGGAGAGCCAGTGGATGTAGTGTACCTGGACTTCCAGAAAGCCTTTGATAAAGTCCTACATAGGAGATTAGTGAGCAAAATTAGGGCACATGGTATTGGGGGCAAAATACTGACTTGGATTGAAAATTGGCTGGCTGAAAGGAAGCAAAGAGTAGTGATAAACGGGTCCCTTTCGGAATGGCAGCCGGTGACCAGTGGGGTACCGCAAGGTTCGGTGCTGGAACCGCAGCTGTTTACAATATACATTAATGATATAGATGAAGGCATTAAAAGTAATATTAGCAAATTTGCTGATGACACAAAGCTGGGTGGCAGTGTGAAATGTGAGGAGGATATTATGAGAATACAGGGTGACTTGGACAGGCTAGGTGAGTGGGCAGATGCATGGCAGATGCAGTTTACTGTGGACAAATGTGAGGTTATCCACTTTGGTGGCAAGAACAGGAAGGCAGATTACTACCTAAATGGAGTCAAGTTAGGTAAAGGGGAAGTACTTCGAGATCTAGGTCTTCTTGTACATCAGTCAATGAAAGCAAGCATGCAGGTACAGCAGGCAGTGAAGAAAGCTAATGGCATGCTGGCCTTCATAACAAGAGGAATTGAGTATAGGAGCAAAGAGGTCCTTCTGCAGCTGTACAGGGCCCTGGTGAGACCGCACCTGGAGTATTGCAAGCAGTTTTGGTCTCCAAATTTGAGGAAGGACATTCTTGCTATTGAGGGAGTGCAGCGTAGGTTCACGAGGTTAATTCCCGGAATGGCGGGACTATCGTATGTTGAAAGATTGGAGCGACTGGGCTTGTATACACTTGAGTTTAGAAGGATGAGAGGGGATCTGATTGAGACGTATAAGATTATTAAGGGATTGGACACTCTGGAGGCAGGGAGCATGTTTCCGCTGATGGGTGAGTCCAGAACCAGAGGACACAGTTTAAAAATAAAGGGTAGGCCGTTTAGAACAGAGTTGAGGAAAAACATCTTCACCCAGAGAGTGGTGGATATATGGAATGCTCTGCCCCAGGAGGCAGTGGAGGCCAAGTCTCTGGATACTTTCAAGAAAGAGATGAATAGAGCTCTTATAGATAATGGAATCAAGGGTTATGGGGACAAGGCAGGAGCAGGATACTGATTGTGGATGATCAGCCATGATCATAATGAATGGTGGTGCTGGCTCGAAGGGCCGAATGGCCTACTCCTGCACCTATTGTCTATTGTCTATTTTCTCCTTCACAGATGCTGCCAGACCTGCTGGGCTTTTCCAGCAACTTTGTTTTTGTTCCTGATTATTATATCCCCCATGTGGATTCATTGGAATTGTCACCAATGGAACCAGCCGCAGCAGAACATATTGTCCTTTTTAGGGTGAAGCAATGAAGACACAGAGAAATTGAAAGGAAACAGATGCTCCGACCAACTTAGGACCGCCATTCCAGCAGGTACTGTGCACCCTCCACACAAAGATATCACTGCTGATGTTCCCCTCAAGATGTAGAGGAGGTACCGGAAGCCCAGAGTCTATTGTCGTTGATGCCATTCCCACCTGATGAGCAAGGCACAGTGTTGCTGCAGAATAAGGATGTCCTTATGTCACAGAACTGTACCAACTGCAAGAGCAGGAACTGCAACATGAAGGAGCGGGGGCCATTCTATCCCTGTGCCGTCAAGTTGGCACTAAACTTATACAATTGGCTGCTTTTAAGGAATCACTGGCAAACTCTGTGGGATCTCATGACCAAAACTGTAACTGACGCAATTTGTGCCAGATCACAGCACTACATCTCATTTTCCTAGACCTTAACTTTGGCGATATAGTTGGCTTCCCCCAGGCAGAAGATGCCATAGACTGCACACAAATTGCATTGAAAGCATCAATATCATAAAGCATGTGACTTCATCAATAAAAAAGTTTTCACTACATTAGTGCACATCTGTGATTACTGGTACCATTTCTTAGAGATCTGAGCCAGGTACCCCTGGGGGGTGCTGCAATTCCTATATCCTAGAGAACTCTAATATTCCAGCTTTAATTCAAGGGCCAGGTGCCTTACAAAGATGTTTCCAAGAGGTAAGGGCTGTCTCTGCAACCACGGCCATCAACCCCTTGGCTGAGGTCAAGCCTGGATCCAATACTGCCGACTTTTTGATCAGGGCCACTGTGGCACAGACAATAAATATGCTGGAGATATACTTCCAGAGCTTGGATCAGTTTATGGGGGTGGATGGCAGTCCTTGCAGTCCAAACCAGACTGAGAACATACAGCAACTGTTTGCTTTTCAATCAATGAGCTTACAGACAATGAGTGAATGTGCCACAGAGTCCTATCTTGGTATGTTCCACACATTTGGGGCAGGTACTGTGGGGATGTAATGGACTCTGAAGAGCTGGGAGAATGACAGCTGTCTTCTAAGAGGGAAGGTGAGGACATTGAGCATCACCTTCTACACACGGCATCTACAACATCAAGTGAGAAAAGCCTGACAATGTTTAATTGATGCCTGGTTCCAGCCAGTGATCACTCATTGATTGTAAGCTTATTGATTGAAAAGCAAACAGTCGCTGTATGTTCCCAGAGGCAAATGCAGCTTTTCTTTGTTTTCTTTATGACATTTGCTTTGCCTGTGGCAAAATAAAAGTGAATGTATTTGACCATTTGGAGGCTTTCCTATATGTGCTGGTCCCACATTAAACAATCAGAAAATGTTAGGCTATGCTGTACATTGGGAAAAAGGTAGCACTCACTTAAACAGAATTCTAGGATGGGATAATGTTCTGAATGGGTATCCTGTATAGCTACGTTCTTGAATAGCAAAACATTTATGAATGCGCACTTGTATTTGCAATGAAGTGTCAGCAGTGCCATCTGTATGCCCTGAGAAGCATTCGTTTTTGGTTCCACTCCAACCATGTTCATTGTGAGGGGCAGTTTCTGACTGACAGGGCTTGATTGGGAGAACTGCAGGGCTTTAAAAATGATGCTGGCATCAGGGATCCTGGAAGGTCCCATCAGTGGCAAGTACTTCTGCTTGTGGTGAAAGACAAGATAGGATGGATAGAGTGCCAGAGATGTGTTGTGCATAACTAATCAGGCAAGTTTTGGAAAATAGCCTGAGAAATCTTGCTGGAACTCATGTGGATCAACTTGCCATGAAATTCACCAAAGTTGACACCTAGTCAATTTCTGGCAAAACTCACTCTGAGAATCTGGAACAAAACTAAAATCTCTTGGGCAAGAGAGGGTTAGTTAAAGAAAGCCAGTATGGATATGTTCAAGGCAAATTGTGTTAAATTAACTACACTAAGTTCTAATGGAGCGGGTTGGTGAGAGCAATGTCGCTGATATGGTGTTTATGGACTTCCAGAAGTATTTGCTAAAGTGCCACACGGCAGACAGAAGTAGCAAGAATAAGAAGTTGACTGAGTGACAAGAAACAGAGAGTAATGGTGGAGTTGTTTTTTGGACTTCCTATCGATGCAACCATAAAGTTTTTTGGACATAAGCAAAATACAGAGGGGTTTCCCCAGGGCCGATATAACTACTGTTTTTCTTGTTCTATGTTAATGGCATAGATTTGGGTTCTTAGGACACAATGTCAAATTTGCAGGTGACACAGCACTTGGTAATAGACAAAAATAGAAATTACTGGAAAAACTTGGCAAATCTGGCAGCATCAGTGGAAAAAAATCAGAGTTACCATTTCGGGTCAAGTGATTCTTCCTCCGAACTGATGGTAACTAGGAAAATGTCAGCTTATATGCAGGAGACAGGGTGGGGCACTGGGATAAGGAGTAAATGATAGGTGGAAATAGAACCCAAAGAGAGAGAACAGTTAAACAGGCAAAGGAGTGTATAATGATCTGGCTAGGAGGGTGAATAGCTATTCATGGAGACTGTTAATGCCTAACAATGGGTGGTGTGTAATGGTGGACTGGGTGACAACAAGGCCTGGTTTGTGGGGGTTGGAATGAGGACATGGGAGAGCTCAAGCCCTAAAGATGAACACCATATGAACACCATATCGAGTCCAGAAGGCTGCAGGGTCCCTAAGCAGAAAATGAGGTGCTGTTTTTCCAGCTTGCACTGAGCTTTGATGGAGACCCGCAGCAAGCCTGACGTAGAGATGTTGGCCAGGGAATAGGGTGGTGTGTTGAAGTGGCAGGCAACTGGAAGTTCAGGGTCTTTTTACAGACAGAATGTAGGTGTTCTGCGAAGTGGTCACCCAGTCTATGCTTCATTTCCCCAGTGTAGAGGAGACCGCATTGCCAGCAGCGAATGCAGTTGACTGTGTGAAGTGCTTCATCTGGAAGGCGTGTCTGGTCCCTTGGATACTGGGGAAAGAGGAAGTGAATGGACAGGTGTTAGGCGGTTGCAGTGGAAGGTGCCGTGAAACTGTGAGGGGGTGTTGGAAGTGAAGGAAGAGTGGACCAGGGTTTCCCAGAGGGAACAGTCCCTGTAGAAGGCTGACAAGGGAGGGGAGGCGAATATGTGTCTGGCGGTAGCATCCCGCTGGAGGTGGAGGAAATGGCAGCTAATGATCCTCTGGATGAGGATGCTGGTGGGATGATAGGTAAGGACAAGGGGGATCATTTCAATGTTGCGGGAAAAAATACAGGGGGTGAGGGCTGAAGTGTGGGAGATGGGTCGGACCCCATTGAGGGCCCTGTCAACCATGGTGCTGGGAATCCTCGGTTGAGGAAGAATGTGGACATTTCGGAGGCTCCCATGTTGAAGTTGGCATCATCAGAACAAATGCAACGGAGACAGAGGAACTGGGAGAATGAAATAGAGTCTTTATAGGAAGCAGGGTGTGAGGATGTATATGCCAGATGACTATGTGAGTCAATGGGTTTATAGTGGATATTGGGGGCCAGTCTATCCCTGGAAATGGAAACAGAGATGTCGAGGAAGGAAAGGGAGGAATCTGAGATGGACCAGGTGAAGGTGAGACCACTGTAGAAATTGGATGCAAAATTGATAAACTTTTCCAATTCTGGATGAGAGAGGGAGGCAGCATTGATGATATCATCCATATACTAGAGAAAGAATTGTGGGTGGGGACTGGAATAGGACTAGAACAAGGAATGTTCCAAATACCCCATAAAGACATAGGCATAACTGGGGCCCATGTGTGTATCCATGGCCACCCTGCTGAAGAAAATAAGAGGAGTTAAAAGAAAAGACTTGGCAATATTGTTAACTATGAGGAGGACTTCAAGAGGAAGAAGATTACATGAGAGGAGATTGCTGATTGATTGGCATTGCCCTCTCATATATTATAAATTTTGATTTACCGCTTAAATTGGTATTGTGAGTTGTCCTGATGAGTATGAGGTGGAAAGCTTCAACAAAATGTGTTGTTTTTCATTAATACCAAAGTTCTGTACTACAGAATGCCTATTTAAGGCAGAGATATGTAAAATAGGGAAAATGAGCAGATGCAATATGAACTTAGCAATATCATTCTGAATCATGCAGGAGAAAGGCACACTGGAGATTTTGGCATTTCATTAAAAAAAATAGTGTAGATGCTGATAAGCTGAAATAAAGTAAAAATCAAAGTACCCAAGAAACACAGCAGCTCTGGCAACATCTGTGAACAGAAAGATTGTTAATGTTTCAAGTCCAAAGAGTCTTGTTCAGAACCAAAAGGGGCTTGGGAAATTCTGGTTTCTATGGTATTAACAGGAAGGGGGAGTGAAAGACATGGTGAGTGTGCTCAGAGCAAAAAAGAGGGTGTGCTAATGATGATAATTGCTCCTTTACCACCATTAGCACTCCTTTTGTCTTTTGTTCTGGGCACCCTCACATGTGCCACAGACCTCCTCTGGTTATATTGGATAGGCAAGAATGGAACCAGTTGAGTTCCTCCCATTGTACAAGATTCAACAATTACTTATATTCATGTTTTGAATGCAAACATTCTCGACACTACAGGAATCTATCCATTCATCTTATTGATCCATGACTCATCTACTTGACATGCAAAATGTGATGTCACATCCTCGTTGTTGACAAATGACAAACTGGTTTGTCCTTTATAAAAGGCCAGCTTTCTCTGCTGTCCATTCACTTTGAATTATGGCTACATTACTAATTAGATGATGCACCTTGAATTCCAGAAGTAAACCTATATCACAGTCTGCAGGGATGCATAGCGTGTGCTGAATAAAGGATGCTTCCATTTGAGAAATTAAGATTATTCGCAGATAACTAATGTATTTCCCCTCTTCATTTTACAACAGCAGCAGCATATTGAACATTTAAGAGGTCAGCCACTCCTTCCATTATTGTTTTTATACAGACTGAGCAGATGGATGTACCACATAATCATGGTTTGGGAAGCTACCAGATGTCATGGTCTGAACTTTGTGGTGAGGAGGATGACACTTTCCCTATTATTATTATGCTATATGTCAGTCAGCAATTTCCAGAGATTGTACATGCACAATGAAACACAGGAAGTAGGAAGTGCTGTCTAATTGCCAGGCTCATCCACAAGCTTTTTTATATTGGTATTTCACAGAAACATAGAATTACAGTATTGTTACGATGCAGAAGAAACATTAAAAAAAAGGAGTAGGAGTAGGTATTCACCCTGCTCTATCATATTCAATATAATCATGGTTGATCATCCTACTTAGTACCATGGTTCTTCCCATACCATTTAATCTCTTTAGCATTAGGAACCATATTTAACTTCCCAGTGGAACATATATGTGGCTTCGATGCTTTCTATGGCAGAGGATTCCACAGGTTCAGCACTCTCAGTGTAAAGAATTCTCTCCTCTCAGTCATAAATGGCTTACTTGTATTCTTAAACTTTGACCCCAGTTCTGGACTCCCCAGTCATTGGGAATATCCTTCCAGCATTTACCTCGTCTAGTCCTTTTAGAATTTTATAGGTTTCTGAGACTCCCTTGTTCATTCTTCTAAACTCCAGTGAATACAATCCTAACTGATGCAGTCTCTCTTCATCCGTCCCTCCAACCCAGGAATTGCAGCCATAGACAGAACATCCATCTCCAGATAAAGAGATGAAAAAAGTAACAGTACTCCAGGTGTAGTCTCACCAACGCCCTGTACAATTGCAGAAAGGCATCCCTGTTTCTGTACTCAAGTCCTCTCCCTACAGAGACCAACATACCATTTCCTTCTTCACTGCTTGCTGCACCTGCTGCTTGCTTTCAGTGAATGGTATACAAGGACACCCAGGTCTTGTTGCACTTCCCCCTTTCCCAATTGATCGACATTCAGATAATAGTCTACCTTCTTGTTTTTGCTGCCAAAGTGGATAACTTTACATTTAGGAGGTGTGCTAATGGTGATAATTGCTTCTTTACCACCATTAGCACTCCTTTTGTCCAATCACTGGGGAAGTCTACTGCAAACCTTCCTCCAGACTGAAAAATATCCATGAGCCATTACTCTCTGCTTCCTATCATTCAGACAATTTTGTAGCTATGTTGTTACTGTCCCTTTTATTTAATGAGCTATAACTTTGCTGACACGTCTGTTGTGTGGCACTGCATTAAATGCCTCTTGGAAGTCCATGTACACCAGCTCAACTGTATTACATTCATCAACCATCTCCATTACCTCTTCAAAGAACTCCAGCAAATTAGCTAACTATATTTTTCCCTTTTAAAAAAAGACAGTAAAAAGAATGAGAGACGTGTAGTTCTCTACTTAACCTAGCAGGCACCCACGAAAAACGCCAGAAAAAGTTAGGGCTCATTTGTTCAAAAGTAGTTGAATGCCGCATGAGAAAGAACATTTTTTGTAATTTAATTTAATGAGTGTAGGGGTTCTTTTAATTAAACGTGTGGTACTGGTAATTGATTTGCATAAGCTTTTGTTTCATTCATATGGATTTTCAATATTGTTGGAGATAAAGTAAGTCTTTTTTTCCCTCTGATTCTTTTAATTCTCTCTTAAACACATCTATTTTCCCTGTCATTTTTTTGCTTTCTGTTGATGATCTTGTATTAAATTAAACACTTCTTGGTAGAGATTGTCCATGACACAGTGTCAATTCTTCAACCTGATTGTTTGAACAGGCTCAGCCCAAATTTCAGCTTCTGAGTCAGGAAATTCCTGATTTCACAAACCTAATTCATGGACCTATCAGAATTTTCCTCCTTGTTAGGTGGGTACTAACTGGAGCTGGGCCTACTGCCCCTGGAAACAATATGGAGTGTGGAGGCAGCTAGAGGGGCTGTTGAGTGCAGAGGTGGGCTGTTTAAAAAACTCATTTTAATGCTCTTGCACTTTATCCTGGAAAAGAGTGAGCCCTCCAACCCTCCAAATCCTTCAACAAATACTCCCCATGCCCCATTTCCCCATTCACCTTCACAGCCTCTCAAACCTTCCCTGCCAAATTATTCCCTCTATGCATAGCCTGGAAACCTTCCATGCCAATGCATGAACCTTGGCAAACCCATCAGCCTTTGCAGCCACATGTCAATCCATGCCACCACCCACAACCCTTTCCCATTGCAGCCTCAATGCCAACTCACTAATACCAACCTAAAGCAAGCTATTAAGCAGATCATAGGGGGCATGCTGAGATGAAAGTTCTGAGAACCCATTACAAATGCACTTTATTAAAAAAAAACAAACATTCTCGTTGATAAAAGTCCATTCAATACATCATTTCAAGTACTCGATCTCACCTAAAACAAATATCTATATTCATAACAACCTCACCAAAGACAGCTAAGCTTTTTACAGCCACACAGAATTCAATGAAATTGTAAATTTAAGGTTCATTGTGCTAGGTTTTGGAAGCAATCAAGCAGAAATAATTTTATAACGGTAGCCTTCAGGTTTATATCAACAAGCATAGATTGACGTTAGAAGTAGCTGGATTCTTTTCACCTGCAAACTTGTTGCTACTTTATTCAAAATTTAAAGGGCAGATTTAAATGACTTGACAGCTTGGCAGTTCCACAGGTCTTATCATTTTTAGTGTACATTAATAGTAACAACCCATAAAGAGGTACCTGATCTCTCCCACAATGATACCTTACCTTGCCAAGTAACTTCAGTAGATTTAGAGAATTCCAACACATTCAGAAAGTTTATGAATCATGGTTCAGAAACTTGGTTGATTGGAAACATTTCTGTTTGAAGACAACTGCAGAGATGCTTGGGAGGATTTAAACCAAAATGGGGTTGGGGACAGGGTTGGGGTTCCAGGGAGATAGTGAGAAAATAGATTAGTCTGAGAGAGGTGCAGTTGGGAAAAGGAGCAAGTTAAACAGTCAGGACAGACACGAACAAAGCAGAGAATGAGGTAGGACTGATAAATTAAAATGCATTTATTTCAATGCAAAAGACTTGACAGGTAAGTCAGATGAACTCAGGGCATGGTTGGGAACATGGGACTGGGATAACATAGCTATTACAGAGACATGGCTCAGGAATGGAGGACTGGCAGCTTAATGTTCCAGGGTATAAATACGATAGGAAGGATAGAAAGGGGGGCAAGAGAGGAAGCGGGTTGGCATTTTTGATTAGGAATAATATTATGGCTGTACTTAGGGAGGGTATTCTGGTAGTACATCCAAAGAAGTTATTTGGATGGAACTGAGAAATAAGAAAGTGTGATCACCTTGTTGGGATTGTACCATAGACCCTGCAATTGCCAGCGGGAAATTGAGAAGCAAATTTGTAACGAGATCTCAGTTATCTCTAAAAATAATAGTGTGGTAATGGTAGGGGATTTTAACTTTCCAAACATAGACTGGGGCTGCATAGTGTTAAGGACTTGGATGGAGAGGAATTTGTTAAGAGTGTACAAGAGTGTACATTTTCTGATTCAGTATGTGGATGTGCCTTCAAGAGAAGGAGCAAAGCTTGACCTACTCTTGGGAATTAAGGCAAAGCAGGTGACTGAGGAGTCAGTGGAGGAGCACTTCGGGGCCAGTAATCATAATTCTATTTGTTTCGAAATAGTGATGGATAAAGGTAGACCGGATTTAAAAGTTAAAGTTCTAAATTGGAGGAATGCCAATTTTGACGGAATTAGGCCAGAACTTTCTAAAGTTGATTGGGGGTGGATATTCACAGGTAAAGGGATTGCTGGAAAATGAGAAGCTTACAAAATGAGATAATGAAAATCTAGAGACAGTATGTTTGTGTTAGGGTGAAGGACAGGGCTGGTAGTTATAGGGAATGCTGGATGACTAGACAAACTGAGGTTTTGGTCAAGAAAAAGAAGCAAGCATATGTCAGGTATAGACAGCAGGTTTCAAGTGAATCCCTAGAAGAGCATAAAGGCAGTAGAAGTATACTTAAGAGGGAAATCAGGAGGGAAAAAAGGGGACATGAGATAGCTTTGGCAAGTAGGAATAATGAGAATTCAAACGGATTCTACAAATACATTACGGACAAAAGAGCAACTAGGGAGAGAACAGGCTCCTTAAAATCAGCAAGGCTGCCTATGTGCGGAACCATAGGACATGGGGGACATACTAAAGAGAGACATGGAAGCTAGGGAACTTTGTAAAATAAATAGTGACATCGTGAAAAATGTCCGTATTATAGAGGAGAAGGTGCTGGTCATTGTAAAACGCATAAAGGTGGATAAATCCTTGGGACCTGATCAGGTGTACCCGAGAGCTTTGTGGGAAGCTAGGGAAATGATTGCTGGGCCCCTTGCTGAGATATTTGTCTCAGCCATAGGTTTTGATAGCCATGGGTGAGGTGCCAGAGTACTGGATGATGGCTAATATGGTGCCACTGTTTAAGAAGGGTGGTATGGAAAAGACAGGGAACTATAGATGGTTGACCCTTACATCAGTGGTGGGCAAGTTGTTGGAGGGGATTCTTAGGAACAGGATTTACATGTATTTGGAAGGGCAAGGACTGATTCAGGATAGTCAACATGGCTTTCTGCATGGGAAATCGTGTCTCACTAACTTAACTGAGTTTTTCAAAGAGGTAATGAAGAGAATTGATGAAGACAGAGTGGTGGACGTGATCTATACGGATTTCAGTAAGGCATTCAACAAGGTTTCTCATGGTAGACTGGTTAGCAAAGTTGGATCATGTGGAATACCGGGAGAACTAGCCATTTGGCTACAGAACTGGCTCGAAGGTTGGAGATAAAGGGTGGTGGTGGAGTGTTGCTTTTCAGACTGGAGGCCTGTGACTAGTGGTGTGCCACAGGATAGGTACTGGGTCCACTGCTTTTTGTATTTTATATAAATGATTTGGATGTGAATATAGGAGGAATGGTTAGTAAGTTTGCAGATGACACCAAAATTGGTGGTGTTGTGGACAGCCAAGAAGATTACTTCAGAGTACTACAAGATCTTGATCAGATGGGCTGGTGGGCTGAGGAGTGGCAGATGGAGTTTAATTTGGATAAATGTGAGGCATTGCATTTGGATAAGGTAAATCAGGGCAGGACTTATACACGTAATGGTAAGGTCCTGCGAGTGTTGCTGAACAAAGAGGTCTTTGAGTGCAGGTTCATAGCTCCTTGAAAGTGGTGTCGCAGATAGACAGGAAAGTGAAGAAGTGTTTGGTATGTTTGCCTTTATCGCTCAGTGCATTGAGTAAAGGAGTTGGGAGGCCATGTTGTGGCCACACAGGATATTCTTTAGGCCATGTTTGGAATACTGCATCAATTTTGGTCTCTTTGCCATGGTAAGGATATTGTGAAATTTGAGAGGATTCAGAAAAGGTTTACAAGGATGTTGCCAGGGTTGGAGGGTTTGAGCTATAGGGAGAGGCTGAATCGGCTGGGTATCTTCTCTGGAGTGTCGAAGGCTGAGGGGTGATCTTGTTGAGGTTTATAAAATCATGAGGGACATAGATAGGGTGAATAGCCAAGGTCTTTTCCCCAGGGTAATGCCGTCCAAAATTATAAGGCGTAGGTTTAAGGTGAGAGGGGAAAGGGTTAAAAGGCATTTAAAGGGCAACTTTTTCATGCAGAAGGTGTTGTGTGTATGGAAGGAGCTGCCAGAGGAGGTGGTGGAGGCTGGTACAATTACAACATTTAAATGGGTGTATGAATAGGAAGGGTTTAGAGGGATACGGGCTAAATGCTGGCAAATGGGACTAGATTAATTTGGGATATCTGATCAGCATGGATGAGTTGGACCAAAGGGTCTGTTTCTGCGCTGTACAGCTCTATGACTCTATGAATCTATAACTACGCTTTTGTATGTGCCTCTGCTCATATGAACTGCAGATACAGCCTCACCCAATCCTGGTGAAAGGCACAGGACTCCCAGATTACAGCCTCTGCCAAAATATTGGCTGAGGTGCGGAATCCTTCTGGCTTTGTAAAATTTTGGGCCATGTTTTGGCTATACATACAGGTCACAGATCCCCTGCAGAAGGCAATGCACTGTTGTGAATTGCTACATCAAAGCCTATAGAGAAAAAGACTGCAGCTTTAAGGATGATGAACAGCAAGCACTACTTCTTTGTAAATGATCATAGAATTCAAACCATTAAAGTTGGGAGAAATGCTCTATGGGCAGCTGCTTAAAATGATTTGATTCTGACCTGAGGAGGATTCTGACCTGACCTTAAGAGGAGACCAAGATACAGTCAGGAAATGGCTTGTGGCTTGTACTCCTTAAGTAGCTAATGCTTTCATTCAATTATTCTTTCTTTGCATAATGGCTCACCTAAGGTCAGTCCACAGTGACAGCAGCAGCAACAGACTGAGGGAGAGTGAACCTGGGGTGAATGGCGGCAGCAGGATAAATACCTGAGGAGCAGGACGTGGCCAGAGGTCAGTCCAAGCAGTGACAGCAACAGCAGAGTAAAGGAGAGTGAACCTGGGGGTAAACAACAGCAGCAGGATAAATACCTGGGGAGCCGGGTCAGTCAGAGAGAGCATGGAGCTGAATCTAGGAACAGAGCTACGAATGTCAACACCTCAACTCAAAAAGTGACCTAGGCTTTGCTGCTCAGGAACCAAGTTTGCAGATTGAGTCAGTAGTGCTTGGAGAAAGATAAGGCATTTACTTTTTGTAGTTGTAGTCTGCTAGGAATAGAAAGTGGGACTGTCCGATCTGAGTTTGGTGATGAGTGAATAAGATTGTGTAATTGGTTCCTGGGTTATTGTGTGATAAGGTTGATTTAGTCAATAATTTTTTTTAAATGACCAGAATTAGCATGGTACTTGTTTAGATCTGACACATTTTAAATGCTCACACGTAGAATGAGAAGCTATAAAAAGTGGAAAGTCTATTTAGAAAATGTAAGCATTTTTCCAACTGTTCCAATGTACTTGCTGTCACAGCCAGTGGTCCAGGTAGCAAAAGTGACAATGTGTCAATCCCCTCCAGTCGCAGACCCCTGGACACGGGTAACAAACAGCCTGACCATCAGCTCTGTGCCCAGAGCCTGCTCCAGGGAATTGGCAACGACACCAGCTTTTCACTGTACCTTGTAGGAATTGGTGGCCAACAAGATGTTAAAGTCAAAGGAACCAGCAACAGCGGTGGTTTCATCCATCACCCAGCACCACTGGCCTCTGGCTCCCAGTGACAGACAAGGGAAGCGGCAGGTCCAGGGGCACTGGCACCAGCACTGAGATCCTGCCCAAATCTAATATCAAGCCTAGCGCAGCCTCACAGCCCAGGGCGAAGCCAGGACAGAGAGTGAGCATAAAGCTGGAGTAATTCCAGAGCACCAAAGCACAGAGGAAACCTGGAGTAATCTCAGAGCAGTAGCTAATGGAAGAAACATGGAGCGATCTTGTTGTGGTAGCTAATGGAGGAAACCTGGAATAATCTTGGAATGGTAGTTAACGGAAGAAACCTGGAGTAATCTCAGAGTGCTAGCTAACCTATGAAACCTGGAGTAATCTTGGAGTGCTAGCTAATGGAGGAAACCTGGAGTAATCTTGGAATGCTAGCTAACAGAGGAAACCTGGAGTAATCTCAGAGTGCTAGCTAACAAAGGAAACCTGGAATAATCTTAGAATGGTGGTTAATGGAGGAAACCTGGAGTAATCTTGGAATGTTAGCTAACAGAGGAAACCTGGAGTAATCTCAGAGTGCTGGCTAATGGAGGAAACTTGGAGTAATCTTGGAGTGGTAGTTAATGGAGGAAACCTGGAGTAATCTAACATAGGAAACCTGGAATAATCTTGGAATGGTAGTTAACGGAGGAAACCTGGAGTAATCTTGGAGTGCTAGCTAATGGAGGAAACCTGGAGTAATCTTGGAGGGCTAGCTAACAGAGGAAACCTGGAGTAATCTCAGAGTGCTGGCTAATGGAGGAAACCTGGAGTAATCTTGGAGTGGTAACTGAAGGAGAAAACCTGGAGTAATCTTGGAACGCTAACTAATTGAAGAAACCTGGAGTAATATTGGAGTGCTAGCTAATGGAGGAAACCTGGAGTAATCTCCGAGTGCTAGCCAACGGAGGGAACCTGGAGTAATCTCAGACTGCTAGTCAATGGAGGAAACCGAGAGTAATTGCAGTGTGCTAGCTAATGGAGGAAACCTGGGGTGATCTCAGAGTGCTAATTAACAGAGGAAACCTGGAGTAGTCTCAGAGTGCTAGTTAACAGAGAAAACCTGGAGTAATCTCAGAGTGCTAGCTAACGGAGGAAACATGGAGTAATCTCAGAGTGCTAGCTAACGGAGGAAACCTGGAGTAATCTCACAGTGCTAGCTAACGGAGGAAACATGGAGTAATCTCAGAGTGCTGGTTAACAGAGGAAACCTGGAATAATCGCAGAATGGTAGTTAATGGATGAAACCTGGAGTAATCTCAGAGTGTTAGCTAATGGAGGAAACCTGGAGTAATCTTGGAGTGCTAGCCAACAGAGGAAACCTGGAGTAATCTTGGAATGCTAGCTAATGGAGATAACCTGGAGTAATCTTGGAATGCTAGCTCACAGGGGAAACCTGGTGTAATCTCAGAGTGCTAGTTAACAGAGGAAACCTGGAGTGATCTCAGAATGGTAGTTAATGGATGAAACCTGGAGTAATCTTGGAGTGCTAGCAAATGGAGGAAACCTGGAGTAATCTTGGAGTGCTAGCAAATGGAGGGAACCCGGATTAATCTCAAAGTGCTAGCTAATGGAGGAAACCTGGAGTAATTTTGGAGCACCACCGTGCAGAGGAAACCCACAGCAAACAAGGAGTGGCCTCACTGCTGGAAACCTGTAGCAAAGCCCCAGAAAGATCCTGAAGTGTCGGCTTCGGGAAAAAAGGAAAGTTTTTGAACTGGATGCTATGAAACCAAACATGTCGCTGTCGCACCTGGAGTACTTCCCCAAAAGCACTGTGCTACTTCTCCCTGGTTACGGTGCCTAGTGAGGGAATGTGTAAGGTACAGAGTAATCCTGGGAGTGAGCATCTTAACTCGAGAGCTTGGGCCTTGCAAAGATAATAAGAAGGAAGGGATTGTCAGGTAGAGTGGAAACAGGAATGTGGGTTGTGGGATGGCGTGTCAGAGAGATGGGAGAGAGTGGGAATTTGCAGCTGTGTTTGGAAGGATAGTAAGGAGTGAGATTGGGTGGTTATGAGTGCAGAAAAGCGTTACCATGGGGAGCTGTGTTTTCTGCAAAGGCCTGAGCAGCAGGAATGTTGTAAATAAGAATAGGGCTGAGAGAGGGTCTGCAGCAAATGGATGAATGGAACCTGGGGGCTTTATGGACAAATGGGAATAGGTTGGGGAACAGCGGGGCAGAGGTTAAGACTGGAAGAACAATGGTGGATGGGGAAGAGAGAATGGAAGATTATTGATTTTAAGGATAGTAGAACAAATGTTTGTTTCGCTCTAGACTCTGTCTTTGTAATGTTCCAGTGTGAGTGTATATGCAAAGGGGTGGGAGGTGTGGAAATTATTGAGACAAGTCTTGCCTGCCAGGAGCTGCCAACCAATCAGAAGCTTGATACTTTATTTTGAAGGAAATAGCATAAATATGTAATAATCTGTCAGAGGGGAAGTGATTTGTAGGAGCCAGCACAGGCACTGGGCCTCCTCCCATTTCAATCATTCTCTCCCTTATTGAGTCTAAACCCAGGGAAGCGTTTAGATATGTCAGTGTTGAGTTTAGGGAATGAAAGAAGTGAGTCTATTATGCCTTTGTGAGATTCTATGGTTTGGTTCCAGTCACTACGTGACATGTAAAGACCAAGTACAGATAGGTTCCATTCTGAAGAAATATCATTTTGGACTCTGACATCAATGCAGGTTCTCTCGCCAAGATGCTGTCAGAGCTGCTGAGTTTCTCCAGCACTTCCTGCTTTGATTTTAAATTGGCTGTGCCTGAAGTTCTCAATTCAGAATTGTGATCCTTCCATAGACCCTAAATGTGAACCATAGTTCAAGGAGACAGGAGGAGAGATGTGCCTTTTAAAAGCAACATTAGTTGGGGAGTTGGTTGATGCAGAGAAGGGGATTCTGGTAACAGTTTAGAATTATGATCAATAGACTATAGGATTATTATTTGAAAAGGAAAAGGAAGAACTACCAATCATGCAGTTCCTTTCACAACCATCAGATGTTCCAAAGTATTTTACAACCACTAAAATACTTTCTGAAGTGTAGTCACTGTTGTAATGTAGGAAACATAGTAGACAATTTGTGCTCAGTAAACTCCCACAAACAATAATGTGATTAGAATTAGATAATCTGGTTTTTGTGATGCTGATTGAGAGTTAAATATTGGTCATGATGCTGGGGATAAGTCCCCTTCTCTTTATCAGAATAGTGGCATGTAATCTTACAATCTGACCCCAATCCACCAGCAGTGCAGCCGCTCCTGGGTTGAACAGGCAATTGGCGGCACATGATTAATCTGCTCTCTGGAGGCAGGTGGGTTGTTAAGGTAACTAAACTGCAAATCTTAGGCTTTGGGTAGAATTTAATGCCCACCCCATGGTGTGTTTCGTGTCTGGCATTGGAGGGGAATGGGGGTAAACCATTTAATCAAGCAGAAGGATGGAGAATGGGGAACCCACTTTCTTCCTGCTTCAATCCCAATTAAGCCCATGGCTGGAAAGCTCATGCACAACCTTACATCCCCAATGCCAACTAAGGCCTTTAAGTGAACAATTAACAGCATTATCCTTTCATCACTCATATCCACTCAGTGGGAATTGCCAGTTGCAAACCAAGAAGCAAACTCTGTCCGGGTTCCTTATCAGCTCTGGACCTCATTCAAAGCTACTTAAAGCCTGATTGAAGGACACAGCACTGCTGAGAACCACCTCCCTGCCCTTGGTGCGAACACCCTTCCCCCCTCCACTTTTCACCACGATCCATCACCTATAGCATGTGGTCCTCAGCAACCCTAGGCCTCAGGTGGGTGCAGTACTGGCAGCAACCACTGCACCCTGGTGGCATTGTCTAGCATTGAAGAGCCGCAGGCTTCTGGTTGGTTGACAGCTCTGGGCAGACGGGACCTCTCCCTCCTCCTCCTCCCCCCAGGAATCCGCCCAAAATCAGGTAACATGAGCCTCTCACAAGCTCTGTATTTGGCAAATAAGACCTATACCAATGAAAGGGAAAAACCAGTAAAATTAGTAAATGAGACATAATGGTCAGACTTCTCTTGTCCACTACAAATTGGAGGTCCAGTGCAAACATCATCATTTCCAAGTCTTACTTTTTTACTGACGTTTTCCTCCGTGTACTGATATTGCACTCTACCCTTTATTTATATTCCAAATATAATGCTGGGGATTGACTGTGTTTTCTGTGCCTTAGGAACCCGCCAATTGAGGACGTTGGGATGAGGGTTGGAGTGAGGGGTTGATGGTTGGGGTCAAGTAGATGAAACGAGTAAGTAAATGCCTTTCTTGCACACTTTTGGGTTGACAGGAGTTGAAGTGCTTCCTCCTGCCATCCATCCTACCCAAGAAATCAGCTTCTAGCCTGCAGTCATGAGCCCTGCCCATCTCTTCACCAATCCCCTTCACCCTTTTCCTAATATTCGCTGCCTGTGATCTGCTATCTCAAGTCCAGCTTCTCAGTTTGGCTGGCTGTGATGGAGTAGGGGAAGAAGGTAGTGGAGAGCCATACAAAACAAAAGGAACCCCTGCTGTTTGTCTCAGCAGGATTTCATGTAAATGTGTAGTCCTGGGTTTAACAGACTACATCCCTCCTACTCCTGCCAGCACTGTTTCCCTGTTATTTTCAGTGTAAGCGGATCTCCCAATCCAAAGAGTTGGAAAAACCATTATTTGAGAGCACTGCCAGCACTGAGTCTCAAAATCATGGGCTGTCAACTATTCTTGTGTCACTTAGCTTTACAATCTGATTAACATAATCACCTTATTCCTTCAATATTATCAACATTCCACAAAGTTATAGAAGTGTGGTGACCACAACTGCAGTCAGTACAGGAATTCATCTTAACTGTCTATGTCACATATAAATGTGAAGAATGTAGGCAGGCAATAATGTAAATCTAAGAATATGCACTTCTAATATCCCTCTATACATGATTCAGTATATCCTGCGGTTCCTCAGTAACTTCAGCTGAATGGATGTAGCCCTGCAATTTCTGCAAGTATGCTGCTCCAGATGGTGGCTCCATCCAATAAGATTATGACTGCCACTGCAAACCTATTAAACAACATTTAGCTTTTGTTGAAGCTGTTTCTGCAATCTGTTTCTCTGCTCTGTGCTCTTCTTGCTAATTTACTGCACACCAGGCAGCATATTTGTGTACTTCAACTAACATATAGCTCCTCAGTGCAAAGTAAATAAAGTTTATCATTATGGTCACTGTTCCTGAAACACACCCCCACCCCCAACTGAAACTTTGAGCACCTGGCTTGCTCATTCCCCAATACCAGATCTACTATGGTCCCTTCCCTAGTGAGACACCCCTAACAGACTCCTCCCACCCTGCCCCATCCATGCCCTGCCACAAGAAAATCTCAATCAATATACGGGAAGTTAAAATCACCCACCACAACAACCCTGTTATTTTCACATTTTTCCATAATCTGACCATATATCTGTCCCTCTATCATCTGTTGGCTATTAGGAGCCTTGTAGTACAATCCCATCAAAATAATTGCACACTTCCTTTTCCTGAGAACTACCCATATGGCCTCACTGGATGAGCCTTCCCTCAGTACCTTATCAGTAATGCAAATCCCCCACCTCTATCTCACCTGAAACATCTAAATCCTGGAACATTAAGCTGCCAGTCTATCTCACTCTCAACCAAACCTCTGTAATAGCTACAATGTCATATTTATATGTTTTAATCCAGGCTCTAAATTTATCTGGATTATCTGTCATACACTTCACATTAAAACAAATACATCTCAGAACGCCAGTCCCGATGTGTTGAGTAACCTCTCACTGCCTGTCCTCCTCTTAGCCTTACTCGCCTTCTCTGACTCCTCCCTAGTCATTTTACATGCTGACCTACAGCTCTGGCTCCCAGACCCCTGCCACATTAGTTTAAACCTTTCTGAGTGGCACAAGCAAACCTCCCTGCCACAATACTGGTGCCCCTCCAGTTTAAGTATAACCTATCCTCTTGTACAGGTCCCACCTATCCCAGAAGACATTCCAGTGATCCACATATCTGAAGCCGTCCCTCCTAGACCGGCTCTTTAGCCATGTATTTAACTGTATTAACTTCTTTTTGTAGGTTACGTGGAACAATCCCTCTTCCGTACCGACACTGGCCCTAAACCCCACCTCTTCCTCCGTTACATTGATGACTATATCGGCGCTGCCTCATGCTCCCATGAGGAGCTTGAACAGTTCATCCACTTCACCAACACTTTCCACCCCAACCTTATGTTCACCTGGACCATCTCGAATACCTCTCTCTCCTTCCTGGACCTCTCTGTTTCCATCTCTGGCAACCACCTAGAAACCAATGTCCATTTTAAGCCTACCGAATCCCACAGCTACCTAGAATACACCTCCTCCCAACACCTTCCTTCAAAAATGCCATCCCCTATTCCCAAATCCTTCGCTCCGCCGCATCTGCTCCCAGGATGAGGCATTCCACTCCTGTACATCTCAGATGTCCTCGTTTTTCAAGAACCGCAACTTCCCATCCTCAGTGGTCGAGAATGCCCTCGACCGTGTCTCCCGCACTTCCAGCAACTCATCCCTCACACCCCCATCCCCGCAATAACAACCAAAACAGAATCACCCTCGTCCTCACATACCACCCCACCAACCTCCGGAACCAACGCATCATCCTCCAACACTTCTGCCATCTGCAATCCGACACCACCACCAAAGATATTTTTCCCTCCCCACCCTTATCTGCTTTCTGGAGGGGCCACTCTCTCGGTGACTCCCTTGTCCGCTCCACACTCCCCTCCAGCCCTACCACACCCAGCACTTTTCCCTGCAACCGCAGGAAGTGCTACATCTGCCCCTACACCTCCTCCATCGCCCCCATCCCAGGCCCCAAGAAGACTTTCCACATCAAGCAGATGTTCACCTGCACATCTGATAATGGGGTATACTGCATCCGCTGTTCCCATTGTGGCCTCCTCTACATCGGGGAAACCAAGCGGAGGCTTGGGGATTGCTTTGCAGATCACCTACGCTCGGTTCGTACTGAACAACTGCTCCTCCCAGTCGCGAACCATTTCAACTCCCCCTCCCATTCCTCAGACAACATGTCCATCCTGGGCCTTCTGCAGTGCCACAACGATGCTACCCGAACGTTGCAGGAACAGCAACTCATATTCCGCTTGGGAACCCTGTAGCTCAGTGGTATCAATGTAGATTTCACAAGCTTCAAAATCTCCCCTCCCCCTACCGCATCCCAAAACCAGCCCAGCTCGTCCCCGCCTCCCTAACCTGTCCTTCCCCCCACCTATCCCCTCCTCCCACCTCAAGCCCCACTCCCATCTCCTACCTACTAACCTCATCCTGCCCCCTTGACCTGTCCGTCCTCCCTGGACTGACCTATCTCCTCCCTACCTCCCCACCTACACTCACCTTTACTGGCTCCATCCCCGCCTCTTTGACCTGTATGTCTCCTCTCCACCTATCTTCTCTTCTATCCATCTTCTATCCACCTCCACCTCTCTCCCTATTTATTTCAGAACCCCCTCCCTCTCCCCCATTTCTGAAGTAGGGCCTAGGCCCGAAATGTCAGCCTTCCTGCTCCTGTGATGCGGCTTGGCCTGCTGTGTTCATCCAGCTGTACACCCTGTTATCCCTTTCTGGACTTAAGCTCCTGGGTTTTGTTTCTTCCTTTTATGACTTCTGGCTACAGTCCTAGAGCATGGGGGAAAAAAAACTATTCCTTTTTGTGAAGTAGTTGTCAGCTTATTTAGCTTTTCATAAGTAAATTAATTTTGTCAGTTGACTATAAAAGTAATTAGAAATTGCAACCAGTGCAAATACTCTCAGAAGTTTGGATCTTGTGGACAGAATGATCTATCCAAGGTGAAAATCTCAGACGTTACACTAGCAATTAGATGCATGCATTACAAGGTTGAAAGCCCATTTCCTTGCATCATAGACCCAATCAAAAATGAACACATTAACCAGCTGTAGTTTGAAGCTTCGAACCTTATTATCCTAAAAATACTTTTAATGGTAATACATATTCCTTGCTCATAGTATCTTTTAAAATTGTCAATAAAAAAAGCAGCATTTCATCTCAATATCTGATTATGTTGATTTTTGTATGTTGAGTTATGTTAATTTTTGAGGCAGTTGACTTTCTGCTAAAGGTCAATGAGTGTCTGGTAAGTCAATGATTCCGTGACTCTATGACTGTATTAATGGGCTGTTCCTACAGATCTAATCTTCGTCTAAGTGACTATCTATAAATTAACTTAATCCAGACAAAATATTAGAGAAAATGCTCTTACAAGATTTTAGATCACAAAACAGAAGCTCTGAACTGTGTTTCAACCTTGGAGAAAAGGTTTTTCACTCTTATCCTCTAATCCCAAGAATTTTGCTAAGGCTCAAACAGTGATTGATCAAAGTAAACATTAATTTCTGGTTGGTAAAAGCTGCGTCTGTGTATCTGTTAAAGTTTAAGTGATATCTGGTTCTAGTTCCAATAGGCATGGTGCTACATATTTCTGGATATAAAGTGTTCAGGGAAGATGGGGTAAGTGAGATAGTATAGATTAAGGGGAATATTACACGGTGGAGAGGGTGGTTATTGTCAAGGAGTTAAAGTACGAATCCACTTGCTTAGACTTAAGAAACACAGAAATGTCATAAGACCATATGAAATGGGAACAGGAGTAGGCCGTTAGGCCTCCTGAACCTGCTCTGGCATTCAAAAGGATTGTGGCTGATCCGACATTCCTCGTGTCCATTTTCCTGTGTTTTTCCTGTAACCCTTGAATTCCGCTATTGATCAAAAATCTATCTCAGCCTTAAGTATACACAATGATTGTGTCCCCACAGCTCTCTGTGCTGTGAAAAAATTCCTCTTCATCTCAGTCTTATGTTGACAGTTCTTTATTCTGAGACTATGCCCTCTAGTCCTAGACTTTACTATGAGGGGAAACATCCTCTCAGCATTTACCCTGTTATGTCCTTTATATCTCTGTTTCAACGAGATTACGTCTCATTCTTCTAAACTCCAGTGAGTAGAGCCCCAACCTGTTTAATCTTTGCTCATAAAATAATCACTCCATACCAGGGATCATTCTAGTGAACTGCCTCCAATGTCCTATCGTTCCTTAAATAAGGCGACCAAAACTACTCACAGTACTCCAAATATAGTCTCGCCAGCATCTTGCATAGTTGCCATAAGACTTAGTTACTTTTATACCCTTGAAATAAGGGCAACTGTTCTATTAGCCTTCCTGATTACCTGCTGCACCTATGTGCTAGCTTTCTGTGTTTCATGGAAAACTACCTTCAAGTCTATTTGTCTTGAAGCTTTCTGCAATTTTTCTGCGTTTAAATACTTTCATTACACTGCAGGATATATCCTATTAACTACTAACCAGTGGGAAAAATATGAAGCTATATTGCAGAAAACTCAGAGAGGATACATTCCAGTGAATAGGAAAGAATAGGAAGGACACACAAATTGTGCTTAACTGAGGAAGTTATATATTGTATCCAATTGAAAGATAAAGCACATAATTCTGCAAATGATAGATGGCAGACAAAAGATTTGATAGAATGTGAAGAAGAGCAAAGAATGACTAAAAGACTAAGAAGGAAGGTGAAATTAGAGAATGGGAGAAAGCTAGCTAGAAATTAAAAAAAAAGAAAGTAAGAGTTTTGTGGAGGGCTTCTCTCCTTGAACTCTAGCAAGTTATCTCAAGTAATTCACTGCAGTGTGTCTCATTAAGTGTGTACCTTGCCTTTTGGCACTCTACTTGTGCTACTGTCCATTTGGCAATGCCTGAATACTCGCCACTGTTGGGATCTCCCGAGATTGTTGGCCCTGGGGCCACAGTTAAATATCAACTGTGCACCAGGCCAAATGCTGCCATCTAGGAGCTGGCCTTTATAGTGCACATATAGGAAGGGGAACAATAAAGAAATGCCTCTGAAGGCTTATACTTCACAGGTTGTAGACAGGACAGTTCATTGCACACAGAAATTCACGTTCATATATGTATTGCTATTTTACCTATCTGATCGACTGAGACTATAACTGCAGCTACAAGAACCAATTACCCAGGTTTCCCATCTGTAACGTCATCCCATCTTAGAACCCTGTTTAAGGAAGTTCTGCTC
This sequence comes from Ginglymostoma cirratum, assembly GCA_024137785.1. Lineage (NCBI taxonomy): Eukaryota > Metazoa > Chordata > Chondrichthyes > Orectolobiformes > Ginglymostomatidae > Ginglymostoma > Ginglymostoma cirratum. The sequence goes on along the minus strand of JAHRHZ010000069.1, from coordinate 24,145,511 downwards.
TTTTCCTGATGTTCAGCACAGCCTAACATCTTCTCACTGTTGAGCAGGAGAACATTATATTACTGGAAAGCCTTCAAGCTGTGGAAAACATTAAGTTCCATTCAACAAAAGCAAAGAAGAAAACAAACAAAATAAGTCGCATTTGTTCGGGGAGTAAACACGAACTGTTTGCTTTTCAAACAAAAGCAAATTCATGATCAATAAACAATCACTGCATCCCCCAGCTCTCATCTATTACATCTGGATGTCAATTACGTCTTTTCTAGTACTAAACACCCAATGCCACACCACTCTATCATGCTGAAGGTGATGTTTTTCCTTAGGAGACTGCTGTCACTTTCCCAGCTCTTCAACATATATTATATGTTCCCTTCTCCTATTGTATGGAGCAAAGAACTCTTTTCTGTGAGGGTTGTGAGTCATTGGGCCTCAGTTTCCCAGACAGTGGTAGAAGCAGAGTCATTAAATGTGTTGAAGGCAGAGGGAGGTATGTTAATACAGCATGTAGTTAAGAAAATGATTGGGATTACTTGATTCACTCATTGACTGGGTAGATGTAAAGAGGACCAGGTGGGACTAGTGAATGGAAGGAGCTGTAAAACTGTAATTAATAAACTCTATCCATAATGAAAGGTGACTTGGGTTCTGTCTCACTAACTGGCTTGGATCTACGTTGACATTTGTAATCGAGGGTGAGTTGCCTGAAGTTGAAGGTTGGAAACTAAGTTAATCTCAGACTGAACATTGTAACTGGAGCTATTTACAGAAAAATGGCTGAAACCAAGCACAAAATTTTAACTGATTCTGCATCTTCATTGAAAAAGTTCCAGTATGTAACAAGTTATTCGTTATTATTTACTGAAGAAGCCTGGTTCATGTAATTTTTTGCTCTATGCCTAATATTGAGAAAGCATTTGGTTGATCATGTTGGGCACTGTGTAAAGCAATTAATGTTATGTTGTAACCTTTGGATCAGTGGGATAAGAGAAAGGCACAGAAAAGAGTTCTTTACTCCATATAATAGGAGAAGGGAACATATAATATATGTTGAAGAGCTGGGAAAGTGACAGCAGTCTCCTAAGGAAAAACATCACCTTCAGCATGATAGAGTGGTGTGGCATTGGGTGTTACGTATTAGAAAAGACGTAATTGACATCCAGATGTAATAGATGAGAGCTGGGGGATGCCGTGATTGTTTATTGATCATGAATTTGCTTTTGTTTGAAAAGCAAACAGTTCGTGTTTACTCAGTAATGACATAACCTGTGTCCTCATTGTGAATTTTCCATTGATCAAAACATTGGTTGGAAGTTATATCCCAACACTTACCATGGACCATATTAATTATTCTATCTGAGCAAAATGATTGCTGTTGATTTCAGCCAGTATTCGCCATTGTAACTCCAATTACAATCTTCTCTACAAAAAGAACTCCCAGGGATGCTTTGGCTAACTGTCATTTTCATTGAATTTCATGAAGAGTTTCTCTGTGAGGCCCAGTGAGTTTTCTCACACTATTGGCTCAAACTGGTACCCATCTAGTTCAATGCTGGCCTGATTCTACCATTTACCATTGCCAAAGGTATGCATCACTGCTGGGATTTCCAGGATAGGCCAGCATCCCTGACTCTGGCACTATTTTTAAAATGCCAGTTAAGCAGTTGTTTTCAGGAGCTAACCTACATGACAGTACACAATAGTCCTGGACATGGCACACAAGGGCAAATTGGCACCTGTTTCACTGACAGGGATCTGGAAGTCCTGATGGATGGGATAGCATAGAAAGTGTCATTGTCCTTCCCCAGGACAGCGAGAGGAGGTTGCATCACCAGGCTCTGCCAGCCTGGACCAAATTTGCCACTTTGTTCAGTGTGGTCTGAACTGTGTACACCCAGCAGTGCAAGCAAAAGGTCAATAATCTTCTCCCCTTCACCAGGTAAATGCAGTCATCTTCCCTCTGCCACATTACACTCCTTCAATCTCTGCTGCACACATTTCTCATCAAGGCTCATGCTGTACCACAGTCACCATCTTGCTCCTACCCACCTGGACACCCCAAATTCCAAATCTAGTATGGTATCTTGGTGCTCTACTCTCTCACTCAGTACACATCACCACGCTTCCCCCACCTGCACCAATACAGTCAGCTGTGCCATCCACTTTCATCTCATTCTGTCACACACCTTTGCCTCATTCCAGGAGAAAAAGGCCATTAACAGGGCTGAAAGTGCCAAGACAGTTGCTGGGATGTCCAACATCCAGAGCCTCATCCCCTTTGTGGACACAATCCTGGCTGTTGCCGGAGATCACCAGGAACACTTCTGTGGGGATGTCAGGTACAAGTGTCACGTCTGCAGTGGCTGTGTTTTAGTGAGCTGGCCCATGAGAAATGTCTTTCTCAAAGGCAAAAATGCCTTGGAGGAAGCATTGGCAAGGCTGCCTCCTGCACCATGCACCAGATCGAATACTGACATTTCGGTGGCATTTTACCTAGAATGGAAATGGGAGCAGCTGCTCCTGAGCACATCACCAGCATGTCTCTGCAGCTGGTGGAGAAGAAGTGCCCCAAGCCATGTGCGTTTACAATTTATGACTTCGTGGAAATGCACAAGCAGACACAGGAGCAATGCATACAGGTCTGTTTCACTTTCACTCTCTGGGTATGTACTGAATGGTGTTTCCCTTTGAAGGACCCCACATCGCACAGATTTGAGGCCCTCTCCCACACAGAATGAAACATTTACCACACCCACTCCAGGTGTAGTCACAACCATTTTCAATTCCATTGTGCCCTTGTGTTTTACAGGATGCTGGGAGGAAACACTGGGCTCTCCTCAGGCAGTAAGATCCATGCTTTGCTTGGGTGTATTCCTAAGCATAAATATACCTTACCTGGTAGCTTTTTCTGTTAATCCTCTAGATGGCACACCTCTACAGGTCTATATGCAATCAGTCTACATGAGTCTACCTGACACTTTCTCCTCCTTCCCAGCCCCAGGTAATCAGGTGGATGTGCTAAGTCTGGGAGTGCACTGTTCCCCTGGAAGCCCTGGTTGATTACCTGCCCCTCCCTTCGCATGACCTTTTCTCTCCCATCTTTCTATTCCTCCTCCCCTATACTGAGTTACCCTCTTCACAACTGTAATCCCCTCTGCACCTAGCATTTTAAATCAAATCTCAACAATTGAGTTCCCCAGCCTCCCTTCTGTCGCAGTCATCCCTGCTTGACCTCCCCTCCCAACTCCTATCAATACTTCATGGACACAGCCCCCGGATTGACTCTGTTTCCCACTGAAGCAGCTTAGTTGGACAACCTGAATGGTTAGTTATCAGGACCCTGACTGACATCTCTACACCTCCCCAGCTGTGTTCCCCAGACTGGTTGCTCTGGACTCCCAGGATGACTGTGACCCACTGCCTGGGCTGTAGAGATATGGAACCCTTGATCATGACTGCCTCAACTGGATACCTTACTGTGCATAACCCTCGGTCTGAGATTGGAGGCTGTGGCAGCACTCCTTGATTGACAGGTACCTCCTCGGACTTCAGTGTGGACTACTCCCCTTAGAGTTTGGGTATGACCATTTGCTAGCTTGGACATTCAGTGTATTTGTCACATAAGGTGTTGGCACATTGCACAGACCTAAGATTCATGTTGCAATGAGATGTACAGCAACATGAGAATAGATAAACGTTTGGTAATTATAACACAAAACAGGAAATAGGAAAATATAACATAAGGATGAATTCCAGGAATGTCTAGGATATGGTCAACACGTATATCAAAAACCGAAATATCATGAGGCAATGAATTGTCCTAAATTATGTATGACACAGAAGCTTTGGTAGGACAGATAGTGATATTGTTCAGGCAGGGGGAACTGTACTTTTTACAAGAAGCTTCAACCTGGTAATGAATGTTTTAATCACAGACTAATCCAACTGCACTGTGTTGGTCAGCGGATACACACCAGTAGTATGTGAAGTGGATTGATTAAAATGTCACTTAGATCCTTTAAATAATACAGACTGCAGCTTAAGGAACTTGAATTCTACCTGCTTCAGGTTTGGGGATGACTGCACACACAAATCATTAAAAGGAGTAGTGATTCCCGACAAGCTAGTTTTGCTGAACTACTTTATCAACACAGATGTGGTGTCAAGTGAAATACCTTTGCTGTAGCAGGGCATTGTGATGGTTCATAGTGAGTGTCCCATTTGCAAGGGACATTAACAAAGTTGTAATAATGATCTTAAAGTTATGGTATAAAGAGAAAAAGATTATTTTTCATTTTGTAGATATGGCAGCTAGATGTAGTCAGTGTACAGTAATATATAGTAAAAAGAAAAGAGCAAGAGTAAAAGATAATATAATTGAAATATGATAGGGACTGGACTCGGGGCATTGTCTAAATTCTCAACTGACAATGAGGGAGAATGAATTTAGGGATATGTATGAAAACATGGTAATCAATACAGCAGCACAACGTTCCTTTAGTAATGGAGTGGATGAAAGAAATTACACATTAATTGATGAGATGCTTCACAAAATCTATAGAGCAGTCAAGTTGTAAATTAACATCTGCCCTAGAGTTAGCAGTTCATGGGAGGAAATCACTGCAAATGTTTGGGCACTGCAGTCCATATCAGTTCAGTGATCCTTCCCTGGCATTGGAAAGGGCTCCAATTAGGTCCAATTTTTCTGAGCACTGGAATTGCCTGAATACAGTGAGAAGAGCATTCACTAAGGCTAAGGTTTCAAACAAAAATCTCAAAACAGATGGGCAGAAAGAGTTGAAATGTCTGGGTATTGTTTCAAGTAGTCATGGAAAAAAGTAACTTTGCAGCATGTCAACTTAATTGCTAGGACACATTGCTCGAAGTTAATTGCACTGACTTTACACTAACAGAAACTGAACGCGTCACAGAAAGTGATAAAGCATTACATACTTTGCTTACACATACGCTGGTCATTAATGGGGATCAGATTACGACAGATCATATATAGACAAAGTAACACTAAACAAGACTACTTGATCCAGAGGACAACACCTGAATGTCGACACTAGAATAACATTTGTGCCAGAAGGGGCCTGTATATGAAGGAATGTCTCAATTCTAGGGAAATCAGGGAAAGTCACTGGCAAATACAATCATTGACCAAATCTGCAATGTACAGGATGTCCAAATATACAGGAGATAAGATCCATGGGTGGTAATGTTAGCTACAAATGTAGAAGGCTAGAAAGTGCAGTTTTCATTCTGAAAGTGGACCTGGAAGCACACATGGCTCTTGGAAAACCTTCCGAACTTGCGAAATGAATTTGGATTACAGGAAGTGGAGATGGGATAGGAAAAGTTTGGTTCACCTACTGACCCAATGCATCCTGAGGTGCTCTATGTCTAGAAAGCTGCCTATTAATGAGGTGATATGTGCAATAAATAAGTTCATTTAGAAGCAATAATCCCCTTTAATAAACAATTCACCACTGCTTTGCGGGAAATATGCCTCGTCAATAAGTAAGATGCCTAAAGTTGCAAGAACTTACTCCTGACATCGAGAGAGGGCTCACTGGACTTCTTGCATGATTTTCCCACATTTCCCACTATAGTCCAGAACCCTATAAGATTCCAGCCTCTATTTGACTGCCCACAGATGCCATCATACCTGATGAGTTTGTCTGCACCTTCAGCATCTGTACGACTTAACTTTCATTACAGAAGAATGCAGCAGACGACTATAAAAATGCGATCTGAATTACATTGGTGAACTCTGGTTCAATTATTATGTTACCTCACATTGCCATTTCACCTGATGACTACACTCATTCACTATTTCAAATTTAGAGTTCCATAAAAGATCAGCTAACAATGGTCTAATAATTTTTGCTCACAGATCCTTACCTTTTTTTTCAACTCACCCTCACATAAACTTGTTTTATGGCACTACCAACCCACCTATCTCTCTGTAGGTAGAAATTTTGGATATTGTCCGGACGATAGTTTTGACACAATCAGTTTGTGAACTCGGTGATAGAAGGGCCATTAAAAGGGGTGTTCTTCAGGTATCTTTTCACTAGCTAAGGATTTTGGTTTTCACTGAGGAATTAATCCAGCTGCTGCATATATTACGATGTTTCATCCAATCATGGCTCACCTGTGGCCTTGTGTTCCTCCTGCAGTGTTGTGATCTCTGTTTTCAATATATCAAAGACCTTAGGCCATACCTTTGGAATGGCTCCAGCACTCGTTCTTTTGTGCTATTTTCTTGGGCTGTTCTTGAATTATATTTGAAAATGTCGATTTGTTATGACTTTTACCTTTCTCTTGAGACTGTGGTGCTGCTATTATACCCATTGGAAACATAGGACGTGCTGCAGGCAGAAAAAAAACTTATTTCTAAGCAACCTCCTGCTGGATGAATGGAATTTATAACAGTTAGTGGGGTCAACAGCTGTCAGATGAAGTTAGGCTCCACTTCATCTTGTAGCCAATGGAAATTGCTCAGAATATTTTTGCAAGATAGTTAGGAGATGCAATCCAGGACCTTCCTTTAAACTATTATCCATGGATTTGTTTTCCAATAATGGGCCCTGTTTGACTCATCAGTCCTTCAGAAATTTACTGTTAAGTACTATATGACAGTCAGAAATGTGCATAAAATTAATAAAGCACAACATTTTAAAAACATTTTCTCTTTGTAGTATCACAGTAAAAAGCTGGCAAAATAACTTGAATGATTTATTAACACTTGATTTTCTAGCACATTTTGGGTGCTTCTGCACCAGTATTTGATTTAACTTTCACAGTGGACAGATCATTGGCAAGATGAGGAGCTGACATGAGAAAGGAATTGTGTGGAGTGCGACAATTATGAATTCTAGAGCCTCAATTATTCACATCTTTATTAATGACTTGGAGAAGGGGAAGTGTGTAATTTATCCAGATTTGGTGATCATACAATAGTAAGTCATGTTTGATGAGGACATAAGGAATCTGCAAGGGAATGTAGATAGGTTGAGTGAGTAGGTAAAACCTGGTAGATGGGGTTTAATGTAGGAAAGCATGACGTCATCCGCTTAGAAAAATCAAAAGGCAGATTATCATTTCAGTGGAGAGAAATTCTGAGAAGTGTGACATGGAGGGATCTGGGTGTTCTTCTGCATGAAACACAAAAAGTTAGCATGCAGGTGCAGCAAGTAATGAAGGTGGCAAAAAGAAGTTTGCCTTTAGTGCTCATGGGTTGAAGTTTAAAAATAGGGAAGTCTTGTTACAACTGGACAGGTTGCTGGCAAGGCCATTGGAGTGTTGTGCACAGTTTCTGATCCCGTATTTAAGGATATACTGGCGCTAGAGGTAGTTCAAAAGAGACATTCACTAGGCTGATTCCTGGGATGAAGGAGTTGACTTATCAAGAATGGCTAAACAGGTTAGGCCTTTATTCATTAATATTTAGAAGTATGGGGATGTCGTATTGAAACATACAAGATTCCGAGGGGTCTTGGTAGGGTAGCTGTTGAGCAGATGTTTCCACTGATGGGGAACCTCAAACTAGGGGGCACAGTTATAAAATCAGGAGACACTCATTTGAAGCTGAAATGAGAAGGAATTTCTTCTCCCAAAGGGTAGTGAATGTCTGGACTTCTCTAGCCCAGAGAGTCGTGGGAGTGAGATCACTGAAAGTATTCAAAGAGGAGATAGGTAGATTTTTGAACAATGAATCGAGGGCTGTGAGAAGCTGGCATGAAAGAGGAGTTGAGACCTGGAGCAGATCAGCCATGGTTTTATAGAATGGTGAGGCAAGCTTGAGGGGGACAAATATCCTATTCCTGTTCCTATTTCTTATTTCCTTATGATCTGACACAGCCTGATATAGATTGGGAGTCAGTGTGGTAAGTCATTTGGGCACAAATCGTTGCATCCAGCCAACCTGGAGATAAAAGGTTAGCTCATTCACTGGAGTTCCACTGTAGAGAAAAAGAAAGATTTGCCTTTATTTAGCACCATTCCTAACCACCAGACATCGCAAAGCATTCTACTGTCAATGAAACACTTTTGAAGTGTAGTTATGTGAGGAAAGCATGTAAATTGATGATGAAAGGACAGCCAGGGGGTGATCAAACCCCATCCTGTAATTTTCTCAGGTACAATCCTTCTGTCCCAAACACAGTCCAAAAACAAATTCGAATTCTGGCCACTCCCTGCCAGACTGACCATCTCTTTATAAGGCCCAAGTTAACATTCAACATCTGCCATCTGCTTCAGCATGAGGCCTCCTCAGAGCCAAAGCACTTAGAGAACTTTTTTTTAACCAAGAAACAGCCTGTAATTAACTCTTGGGCCTTCCTCATGAGCAAATAATAGTTTGCTAATTCAATATTTTTTAAAAACAAACAACCTACTGCTATCCGTCCAAAAGTCATCTTTCGTCTCACAGTTCATTAATTTCTCCTGGAACTGGTCTACACAGTAAGCTTCCATAAATACCAGTGTGGTGAGAAACAGCTAGTTTGTCAGGACAGCAACATAGCTCATATTTTTTCTTTGAAATAGTGCCACAGGATCTCTTGCATCCACTTGATAGGGCAGACATGATTTTGGTTTAACACCCCATTTGAATGACAGTGCAGCACTCCCTCAGTACTATGCTGGACTGGCAGCCTAGATTTTGTGGTTAAATCCTGGCGTAAGACTTGAACCTGTGGCAGCCTCTCTGGAAAATTCATAACCTTGTCACCAAAAACCAATCAGATTTTTTCCAGAAACCTCCTAGTAGCAGAAGTTCTTATGTATAATTCCCTTATTTGCAAGATGGCCTAGCCCTTTAAGGAACAGTAAAACAGCTCCCATCTTACATTTCTTCATTTGTTGTCTGCAGAATGAGGAACTTATTTGTTGCTGGAACCAACATGGTCTAAATGAACATGTATCCTGGCATTGTATCAGCAGGTTGACTGCCTGTTATTAGGAAACAGCTGCACCACAGGCTTCCTCCGCACCCTAGAACATTTTGAAGAGGTTCTGGGGAGCAGCCTGTGTTGGCAGCAGCAGGTGGCAGTGCATACCCAGCAAGATAGCGCAAGGTCTCCAGCGATACTACAGAAATAAAACTCATGTCCATTGCCTTCCTACATACTAACTCCAGCAGGAACATACTTGGCACGCTCCAACTTTGTTCAACTGTTGCTAATATTATCAACAGAACTGCAAAGGCAGATTTAGCAACTTCTTCAGTACCAATGCGAATTACCCTCAATTATTCTTCATGACAATATGCTATCTCATCTTTAACTCACTATGCAATGTCTTTAAAAGACACAAAAATTGGTTTGTCAATGTAATTGCTCTATTTGTAGTAGGTTTGTAGGAATATTCTCATTTATATAGCAAGCGGTGTAAAAGGGTACATTGGAGGGCAATTGTTATAATATATTTACTTCTGTTATGATATCCACTAGTATCTAAAATGGAGATATGTACATTTCAGTTGTATACCCTATTGCTTCAGTTTGTTGGAACTGTGAAGACATGACTTAGGAAGAAAGATAGCAGTTGAAAGACTGTCCCTAGGTTTTCTAATGCCACCTAAATGATTCTGGAAATGATCTCCAGGCTGAGTATTCTCCAGGTTTTGAACCAGAAGTGACTGAGTGTCATTGTCAGCAGCATCAGCCCTATTTAAGTAAGGTGAGTTTCAATGATCTCACAGTCAGTGATTTAAGCATTGAAAGTGAGCACAGCTGTTTATCTCTCCAAGTTTCCATGCAACATTGCCAAATCATTCCCTCTACATGCAATTCCTGCTGAGGAGCGCAGAAAAAGAGGAAAAATGACTTGTTTCTTCATAGCTCATGATAGGCCCTGTTGAACAATTTATCAAGTGATCTCTCATGGAATTTATGGTCATGATTCATTAAATTTTTCTCCAACCATGCAATCTGTGATAAAGATGATGTCTCCTCCTTTGTTAAATTTTCATTGGTTTAGATGATGGCCTAGTGATATTATCACTAACTATTATTCCACGTACCCTGGTAATTTTCCATGGACCTAGGTTCAAATCCTGCATGGAACATGATAGAATTTGAGTTCAATAAATATCTGGAATGAGGAGTTTAATGATGACAGTGAAACCATTGTCAATTGTTGGGAAAACCCACTATCATAATTTAGGGAAGGAAACTTTCATCCGTAACCTGTTCTGGCCTTCATATGATCCAGACCCAAAGCAATGTGGTCAATCATGATGAGCAATGAATGCTGGCCAAGCCACTGATGCCCACATCCAGTGAATTAATAAAAAGGATTTCCTCATGCCACTGTCCCCTCCCATTACTATTCTTTCCAATATCATTGGCCACTACTGCTCTTTACCAAACCTTACCTGCTCGCTTAGAGATTATTGCATTCTAAAATCGTAACTTCCATCATATTTCACAACTATCATATTCACAACGAGTCTGATATCATCATTTCACATCAAAGCCACATCTTTGATTTCCAACAATGTTTTAACAATGGAAGAGTGAAATTCTTGTTTCTTTTAACTTTTTCCAAGATCATGAGGTAAATATTTAATGTCACATGGAGTAAAGCTAGTAATATAAATTTGGAATATAAAATAACATTACCATGGTTTGCACAACATTCAGCTGTTGTCACCATCAATTTTCAGTCCAGGCAAAGGCTGAAAATCTATTGCCAAGACTGTTCTGAATCTGACCAATTATCATCATCTTGATGCCTGCATTTCTTCTTTCTTGATCAAATATTTTTTTCAACTTTCTGGTCTTAAATGGAACTCTCCCATCTCCTTCATTGTTAGAAGTTACTTCCAAGAAGTTTCTTTTCTTTCATGCCAAGCAAGCCTTTTCTTTTATCTCCGTACATCGCTCTTCAATGCCCAAGTCCATCCAGCATAGGAATGCTGCTTTCATATTTAAAAAAACAATTCTTATTGAAATAACTCCACAGAGGCCAGTATTCCAACATCAAGACATCCTTTATTTACATGTGAAAAGTCCTTGACTCTGGCACAGCCTTGTCAGAGTCAGAACCCAGCATGCCAGAATCGCTGACACTCCTCTTTTTAATCTGTCTGCCAATGCTCCCTGATTGAACCAGATTAACAGTCCCAATCAGGGAACTCATACTCTCTGAGAACAAGAGATACTGGAGGTCACAGTGGGTCAGATAACATCCATGGAGACACAGCAAGCTTGATTCTAGATGACTCTTCATCAGAAACAAAAACAGAAGTTGCTAGAAAAGCTCAGCAGGTCTGGCAACATCTGTGAAGAGAAATCAGAGTTATGTTTCGGTCAGGTGACCCTTCCATGGAATAGGACTCTTCATCAGGTTCACCTGGCTGACCTTGTTACTATCACTACACATGCACCTTCAGAAGTTCTACAATAATAATCTATCACACACTTGATGATATTTTAAATTTTATTCTTTGTGAGCTCGGCAGCCAATTCTTCTCCTTTTGGTTTTATATTCGAGTTTCATGTAAGCAGTTTTCTCCCTGAAACCACAGCTGAAGAAATTCTTGGGTCTTTAAATTTTTCCTTTCTTTTAGTTGCAGACTTTAAAAGATCAAATTTGACATCACCTATTTGCAATGCACTTACATCTCATTATTTGCTAATTTGCTGCCCATGGATCTGCATACTCTACTCTGAACTCTTCTGACGAGGTAGTTTTGTGAGAAAGATCAGTCTGTTGATTGCACACTTGCACTGTTTAACTGCAGTCACAATCCATTGTCAGGGTAACTGTTGTTGAAATGAGTGATGTGTGAATATAGTAATCCAAAACAATTACAGGAATAATAAAACTGACAATAATTTGAAGTTAGAATTAGAAACTGCTACCTACCCTGGTATATATCACTTTTGCTGCCTGTTAGCAAACTTAGTACCTGTGGGTAAGGCAAATGAAACTGGCCAAATCATTTAGCACCTTATTGATGAAAAGGTCACTGCTCCCACAACTCTCCTCTGTTATATCACTATCCATTGATCAAACAAATGTTCTGCATATCACTCAGCATGATCCAATTACATTAGTTAGGGCTACATGGCCAAGATCTTGACAGAGCAAGAGAACTTAAGAAAATGTGTAGGTACTGGTGGGTCTGCTCGGCAGAAAAAGAAGGGGAAGAAAAGCAAAGTTGTGCATCCACAGTGTTGACTGAAGTTATAGGATAAACACTGTCAAACTTTTGGCTCAAAATATCTAAAGCATGACTGCGTTTTACACCTCTATTTAAAAGTTTAATGGGCAAAGGCTTGGTCAAGTAAGTTCAAGTCAGTACGATAACCAGTATTAGAACAGGGACAACATTTACTGGACTGGTAATCCAAAGGCTTGAACTAATCGCCTGGAGGCAAGAATTTAGATCCCACTGTGGCAGTTTAATGACAGGGAAAATTAATAATCTAGAATACAAAGCTACTCCCACAAGCAGTGATCATGAAATAACCAGATTGTCACATCTGGTTTATTAATGTCCTTCAGGGAACGAAATCTGCAATCTTAACTGAGTCTGACCTATATGTGACTCCTGACAGCAACAGGGACGACTATTAAGTCCCCTTTAAAATGGCCAAGGAAATTTGTTAACTTTATCAAACAACAACAGAAAAGTTGAATAATATTATGTCCATTGGATTTCCTTTATGAATTTTGTTAGTAATATCTTAAAAAAACTCCAACAATTTTATCAAAAATGATATGCCATTCACATATGCCCAACAATTCCCAATCAGATAATTATCAACCAAGCGTTTATGTATCCTAACTTTTATAATAAATTCTAGCATTCTTTCCTACTACTGATATAGAGCTAACAGGTTTGAAAATCCCTGCTTTCTATCTTGCTCCCTTCTTAAATATTGGAGTGATATTTACAACCTTCGAAGCTATAAGAATCATTTGAGAAGCCAGTCACAAAGTAATCATCAATGCATTGACTATCCCTATAGCCGCATAGAATCCCGATAGTGTGGAATCAGGCAATTCAGCCCATTGAGTCCACACCGACTGTCCAAAAATTGTCCCAGCCAGATCCACCCCCCTACCCAATTCATGTAACCCCACATTTCCGAGGGCTAACCCACCCAGTCTGCACATCCCTGGATATGATGGACAATTTAGCATGGCCAGTCCATCTAACCTGCACATCCTTGGACTGTGGGAGGAACCTAGAGCACCTGGAGGAAATCCACATAGACACAGGGGGAAAGTGCAAACTCCACATAGTCTCCCAAAGATGGAATCAATCCTGGTGCTGTGAGGCAGCAGTGTTAATCAATACGCCACTGTGCTGCCCCAAACATCATTCAACACTCTTAAATGAAGACTATCAGGTCCTGGAGATTTATCAACTTTCAGCCCATTAATTTCCCAGCACCAGTTTCCTCTTAATTGTGCTAATTTCCTTCACCTCCCCATTCTTCCTAACCAGTTGGATCTCTACTTCTGGGAGATTTTGGTATCTTCCTCAATGAAAGTAGGTACAGCATAATCATTTAGCTTCTCTGTCATTTCCAAATGCCCCATTACAAATTATCTTGACCCTATCTTTAATAAATCCTTATTCATTTTGGCAAAATGTTTACTCTTTATGTACCTGTATAAGCTTTTAAAATCTGTTTTTATATTTTTTACAGATTGCATTCATATTCTGTTTTCCCTTTCTTTATTTTTTTTGGTCTTTCTTTATTATATTCCATAAACCTCCCAATCCTCAGATATTACTGCTTTTTGACAACTATATAGACCTTTTCTTTTATTCTTATGCAATGCTGAACTTCCGTTTGTTAGCCACATCTGACTGACCTTTCTTGAGCTTTTGTGCATTGAAATAATGTATAGTTGTTGTAGGTCTTGCAATAGTTTCTTAAAGACTATCCATTGCCTATGTACTGTCGTTCTGTTTAAGTAATTTCCCAATCAACCTCAGGCAAGTTGTGCCTCATGTGCTCATAATTTCTCTTATTCAAATTTGACTTATGAATGAACAACTTCACTTCCAAACATAATGTTTGGTAAAGTGTCACATGACAGTCTGGTCAGTAAAGTTAAAGCCCACAGATGTTAGGTTGGTTCCATGATAGGAGTTTGAAGTTTACACATAATATAAAACTTGACTATCGTGAACTGCGGGCAGATAATGGTAGACTTAGAGGACTTAGACTGTTGGAATAAGTGGACCCATGGCACATGAAATTTAATACAGAAAAGTGTAAAGTGATACATTTTTGGTAGGAGAACAAGGAGAAGCAATATAAAATACAAGACACAATACCAAGGGTTTAGGAACAGAGAACTTGGGGTGCACAAACCATTGAAGGTGGCAGGGAAATTTCTTGCATTTGAATGAACTGCTGTCTGTGCAAATTGTGTAGATTAACATTGTTCCTATGATCAAATCAAAAACTTAGCGAATGGAATATAACGTGGGAAAATGTCAGGTTTTGTACTTTGGCAGGAAGAATAGAAAAGCTGAATAATATTTAAAAAGAGAAAGTTGCAGTACAGAGGGGTTTGCGGTTCATCATGTGTGAATCACAAAAAGCTAGCAGCCAAGTTCCATTGGTAATAAGAAAGGCAAATGGAACTTTGGCCTTTACTTCAAAGGAAATGGAGAATAAAGGTAGGGAGGCAAAACAATGCAAGGCATCAGTCAGACCATACCTAGAAGATTATGAATGGTCATGGTCCCTTTATTTAAGGAGGGATATACTAGCATTGGAGGCAGTTTAGAGGGGCTTCACTAGGTTGATGCTGGGTATGGAGGGGCTATCTTATAAGGAGATGTTGTATAGGTTGGGTCTGTACTCTTTGGAGGTTAGAAGAATGAGAGTTAGACCTTATTGAAACCCTGTAAGATTCTTAGGGAGTTTGATAGTGTTGTTATGGAGAGGTTGTTTCCTCTACTGCGGAGAACTTGGGAGGAATTTCTTCATACACATGGTTGTTATGATCTGGAATGCATGAAATGAAAGTGCAGTGAAATCGGATTCCATCTTAATTTTTCAAAGGGCAATTGGACATGTTCTTAAAGAGAATCAACTTGTAGGCTTATGTGGAGAAAATGGTAATTTGGAACTAAATTAGAAGCCCCTTCCAGGAGCTTTCCTTTCTCTGTTAAGTACGATTTTATGATTTCTATAATACAGGGAAGGATTTGATGAGCTACAGACAGACTTTTGTGTGCTAAACCATGGATTTTCTTGTGTATATGGAGTTATAACTCCACAATATGTGATTTTTTTTATCAAGGTCAGGACATTGTTCTGATTGATTGACTTGCCTTTGTGTTGGTCAAGGAATAGGCTGCAGCAATAGGTATGAAACCTGCAGCTGCTACTGGGAGCAAGGGGCTGCAGGTTGACCAAGCTTTGATTTCTACTCCTGGCCCACAGGCAGTGCTGCAAAGATTTCCCCTCAAGCTGTGCTCACCTGAGTTAAATCACATGAATTCCCGAGGACTCAGAAGTTAGCCAGTTACCACAGAGCAGTAGTTTCAAGGGAATACACTGAGATAGAATCCCTAGTTAGTGACAGGCACCAAAGGAAGACTCCAGTCAGTATAGGAGCAGTAGTGAGAAAGAAGGTGCCTTCATCATTGGACAATAAGGGGTGGTGGTACTCAGCCAGTTGAAAAAGGTATAGTGTGGAAGGAACCCCAGTTGGTGCAGATCACAAATGGAGGAATACTGCATACTCACACTGCACTGCATTATTCTAGCTTTAGGTGTTCGGCATCAATGGCAAGGTAAAATGGGGTGATGTAGGTTTACCTACACTCGTCAAATGTTTGCTGTAGTGTCTTTGTCACTGTTGGATCTAGTGAAGTTGCGTCCCCGTAAGACATAATTAGCCTCTTCAAACATCCCGAGGATGAGAGAGCCTGTCACGGCTCAGCATTGCTCACCCCTCAGAATGAGCCAACTCTTTGCAAATAGCCTCATACATCAGGAATTCTTGAACTTTGATGACGTTGACTGCCGCCACTATTGTGCTTTAATGTGAACTACACAGAAGCTAAAAGCAATGTGCAGGAATTGTGGTAGGACATGCCCAAAACAAATTATCCACACTTCCACCTGCCCTGTGAGTGAGAGTATGGATTCACTGATGGTTTCACACATCTTTGCAGGCAAAGTTTCATTCTGTCTGTTAGCTTTTCAAGAGAAAGCACTGCCATTCAAGGCTAGGAGGTATTTAATGGGAAGTTCAAATCTCCACTCTCCTTCACAGTGCAGTGATGTGCTGAGAGGAGCAGCACAAAGCATTGCCTCTCTCAGGTTAAATGCTGACCAATAGGATACTTAAGCAGTTCAGCGCAATGCAGCAGTGCAAGTGAACTCAAAAACATGAAAGGTTAACCGGCAATGAAAGAATGAGAAGAAAGTGCCTCAGAAATGTTCCCATCCTGCTGTCTGTTATGAGAGGCTGCACTGAACAACGCTTGGCTATCTTGTTGACTGATGCCTTAGTTTAACTCTATGTGATGTTATTGCT
Organism: Ginglymostoma cirratum; assembly: GCA_024137785.1. Classification (NCBI taxonomy): domain Eukaryota; kingdom Metazoa; phylum Chordata; class Chondrichthyes; order Orectolobiformes; family Ginglymostomatidae; genus Ginglymostoma; species Ginglymostoma cirratum. The sequence continues at coordinate 24,128,975 of JAHRHZ010000069.1, read as the reverse complement.
ATGTTTCACTGATTGCTGCTTTCTCCTGAATGGTAAGGAAGCCCTGTAGAGAGTAGATACTTGAAAGTGGGATCACAATCATGCAATCATATGGGTAGAAAGCATTTATTCAGCAATAGAAAATTTCAATGACTGCAAAAATATCCAGGTCCACATGTACTTTGAATAGACCAGAGACTGTTTGGCATGCATCCAACAAAAAGCTACACAATAAAAGGAAGTCCATACATTGTGCATTCATTCTGTAACTGGGTTTCAATAGGCTACGTATGCGAAATTACAATATATAGCTCTACAATGGTCTCTTTGATGTCCCTCCCCATCAATGCCCTGATTCTCGTCCTCTTCATCCTCAGAAGATTGCTGTATCTCCCCATTTTCTCTGCACCAGGACATCCTCACTTTGTCAGCTCCAGTTATGAAAAGTACAACATGCCTAAATGAAGCAGCACGCCATTTCTGGGCTATACTGCAAAATCCCACTAAAGCAGTCCAGGCATTGAAACTCACCTTAAGGATGTCAGTGGTCTGTTTCACAATAGCATTGATGATCACATGCGGGCCAAACACTGATAGAGTGGAAACATTTTCGGAACATAAGAACAGGAGTAGGTCATTCAATCTGTTGAACCTGTTCTGCCATTCAATGTGATAATGGATGATCAAATATTTCAATACCTTTTAACCACCCCATCCCATTTTCTGCTGTTGAAAGGGTCAGTGAAAGGGTGTTCTGAAAACAACAGGGGTGCAGTCTATAGTGCTCAACCCCTAGAGGATTGTGTCAATGTTGGAGAACCCAGTGCGTGGACGGCTTGACTCTCTTCATCACAGGAGAAGTATATAAACTGGCACAATCTGGAGAAAATGGCATTGGTGACATCCCTGATGTCTTTGTGATTTAAGTTTTGGGAAATGCCATGCAGGCCCTCAAATACTGCTTTTTGATCAAGCTGCTAGTGTAAAAATGAAAGGAAGCTGTAACCTTGATGGCTACAGGATGGGATGACCAGTCACTCCTTTTGAGTGCAAATCCCACTGCAGAAAATGACAGCAAAGTCAGTAAATGGAGTGTCTGTCTATTCACCTCTGCCTCCCTTGGGGGAGCTTCCGCCTGCTGCCTTTTTCTCTTAGGTTATGCAGCAGTTGCTAGAGGTTGCTCTTCCTTCTGGGCTTGCTGAGGATGTTGTAGTTGCTCTCTCTTTCTACACTGTCTTCACCTGTGTACCAAGGTCACAAGTAGGAAAGCTTGTTAACATCTAATTTATATTTATTTATTTGACATGACAAGGAATGCAGACTATGTAATGGTCATGATTGCTTGAGGTTGTAATTTTTTATGTTCATTCTTACAGGTGGATGACATACTGATCACTTACAATTTCATGCCAGCTAGGTGAAATGACTGAATCAATGGCTATATGTTAATGCAGCCGTCCCTAGCAGGGTCTCATATTTCAAAGAATTATAGTCCATCCCTGAAGACAAACCCAATGATTTACATTGTCCACTCTACATATGGTGGCAGCCTCTTGTTATTACAGATTTGAGTTTGAATAAAAGATGGTGAGGTTTCAGCTTTATGGCCCAGTGAGTGACTTTAATACTCTACCTGAGGTGCAGGATGATCTCCCCATTCTTCATGTTCCCTTTTGGGTTGCTGCTCTTGGGTTCCAGATGACCTTTCAGCCTTTATTTTTCCCTTTAAATCACAGCTCTTTTGTCCCCAAATTACTCCCTGTGATCATGACTTTGTGAATTACCATGCCCTCTTGGCCATACATTCTCTCCATGTAGAGGCCAGAGTGAGGGTCACTTGTGAGAACTTCTCCTGCAGCTTCCCCTCTGATGCTCTATGAAATCCCACCCTTCTACCCTGAATCACCCCTTTCACTATAAGCATTCCCTCAGGATATAAATTATAAGTGTCCTTGGGCTCCAAAATGAAATTGTGAAGGACTGAACTGGTAGGTGAGTTATCCCTCGAATGGCCATGAAGATGCGGTGAGGCAATGCCAACTTGTGTGGACAAAACATGGAGGGGAGCTGTGCCCATGGAGCATACAGGGAAATGGTAGTGAGTTTCTGAAGGCCCGGAGAGGGAATAGGTGATTTGCTGTCATTAGGCAACTGCTCTGACTTTCATGATGAGAATTGGCAGCATCTAGTTTCTCAGGTATGCTACAGCTAGTTTGAAGCTGTGTGGAAGTGAGGTGAGATTAGTTAATAATGAGAAACAATTGTATGGAAATAAAGTAGTTAGCACTCATTAGCAAGATTCAAAATTCACAGTGAAAATCAGAATTTTTTTTCTCTGTGTTGAGAATCTGAATTTTCCATTCTTGCCATCTTTTCCCAACTTTCTTGATAATGCAAGAAATTACACCCAGTGTATCCAATTCTGCGTACTGCACTTTAGGCAGGATACATCAGAGATGGTGCAGGAAAGGTTAATGAGAATGGCTCTCAACGAAACTGATAAACCTCAGATGCAAGCTCAGATTGGAGAACCTGGATTTGTTTCTTTACAGAAGAGAAAGCTGAGAGGATATTTCCTACTGTGTTATACCTATGAGGAATATAGACAGGGTGGACAGGGAGTCTGTTTCCATTGGTTGAAGGGTTGAGAAAAGAAGCCGATTTGTAAAAGAAGGAACCGTGACCTGAGGAAAAAACATTTATTCAGTGAGTGGTTAGGATCTGGAATCTACCATCTGACAGTCGTAGACGCAAATCCAAGCAGGCTTTCCACAGGGAATTGAATAAGGATCTGAAGAGAAAAGAAAATGCTGGTCATGAGGGAAAGGGCTGGAACCTGGTTATTACTGATCTAGTCTTGCAGAGACAGCACATTCACAACAGCTGCAATGGCCTCCTTCTGTGCTGTATCTATTTTATGATTACATTCTACAATATCTAGCAAACAGGTTAAATATGAAGGTTTCAATCCTACTAGAGTATATAAATGGCCAAACCATCTCCAGGTGGAGATTGAAAATCAACTTTATGACTCTAATTGAATCATAATTCTAATTGCAATAAAGCTTTTGAAGAGCTGTGTTAGTGATGTTAACTCTCTATGCGGGCTTTAATTGTTTGTAACTATGATTTCTGATTTTCAGTTTAACTTTCCTCACAATCTGCAGCTCTTGGAGGTGCAGCCCACTTGGTAAATTTCCAAAGCTTGGACGCAGTTGCAGGATTTTTGATGGCTCAACAGTTTTACAACTGCCAAATGGCTGGATTTTCAATCCCAACTGCAGAACACAGGTATCGAGCTTCCTAGAGCAGATTGTCCAACAGAATTTGAAACTGTGATTTACACACTTTGTAATATGAAGTGATGAATCAGCAGTGAGCTTTGATGGAAAAGAAAGTTGTAACCAAATGTTTGTAATCCAATTTAATTCCCTGAACATATTTTTGTTCCCATTTCAGAATACATTCATAAACGGTTTTCATAAACTAGTTTTATATTGTTTTGATGTAGTAAAGTATGATTTTGTGAAATTGATTCCTTGTGTTCATTACAAAATGCAGATGTAACTGGTAATCTTTTTAATGCATTTTACAGATCACGGCAATTAATACATTGATGTGCCTCGTTAAGTCTTTGTTTTATTTGTATCTGATGCCAGTGACTCTTCCCAAGAAGCTAGATTTCAACATTAATTGAAACTTCTTGTTTTCAATCTCCAGGAAAGAGATTATCAATTGAATAAATAGATCAATAATTGAGTTAGATTTGTTTTTCAAAGTGTATTTTATGGCATTATTGTCAGAATTTACATCTGGTGAATAATAGTTATTTGTTTCAAATTGCCATAACATAGCGAACATTTGTAATTGGCTATACCACTAAATGTAATACTGCAATGCAAGATCACATTAGCCTTTTAAAGTGTTGTTCTACAAATTATCTCTGTAGGATTTTGCTGAAAAGTATGATGTCTTAAAATTCAATTGCTGTAAATTGTCACTTAACCTTGAAACTATTGCAAATCTTGAATGAGGCTCAGCTGGTAGTAAACTTGCTTTTGAGTGACGAAATTGTAGAGTCAACCCATCAAGGATTTGAGCATATAATTTAACAGTGCAGCTCTGGGAGTGCAGATTTGTGGTGCTAAGTGGTTAATAAGATGGTAACTGAGTGCTAGTTCTGGTGCTTTGGTGCACATTAGAGGTTCCGTCTTATAATTTGACATGTTTTCCTGATGCCTTGATGAATTTGGCTTCCCTGGATCAGTTGCTGGTCAAAAATATACTTCCTGGTCATTTATTTAGTAGACTGTCTTTTTGGAACATTGCTGTGCGCAAGAGATTTGCATTTTGGGGTTTGGATCTTATACAAATGCTGATAGTAAACTGCTGCTGCTTGCTGGTAAGATATTGTCTCCCACCCTCATTGTGTTGGGGGGGTGGGTCAAAGTCTCAAGAAGGGAGCCATTCTTAAGTAGAGCAGCTCTGAGTCAGAAGACATTTTGTGGACCATGAAAGGGTATTTCTTGTTCCTTCTAGCTCTATAAAAATTCAATTTAAAATATATTTGGCAGTTTTATAAACTGTCTCCAATAAATAACTTAAGAGTGTCTCAAATTATGGCATATAACCCTGGTACATTTGACTTCCAGTTCCACACAATTTTACCTGAAATTTGGAAAAAAAAATGCCAAGGTATCTCTTTATAATTCCTTGTGAGTCTGTAATGTCAGCCTATTATTTATATAGATGTCACACTAATAGGCAAAATCTAGCAGGTTTATGGGCCAGGGCGGGGAAACAGGTACAACCCTCCCCTACCGCCTTCCCTCAGTCCTGACCTTTCCACAATTTTATGGTAGGATGGACATAGCCTAGGCCAACCCATCTGCTCTTGCCCTGGTTGAGGCCCTTAGTGGGTTGTTTCCTGCCCTCTTTTGCTTTTGAGGCTATCAGAAAGAGTTTAGGGATGGCAGAGAAATGGAACATCTGGAAAGGTTGTGGGTGCCTCCCTCACTGGCCCCCTTTCCACATTTCCCAACATCTACCCACTGATGGTTCTCCTTTCACCTCTGTTCCCTCCATCAAGATACCTCTCTCTTCCCACCTCCTCTGGCCTCACCTTCCCATCCCACCTCAAGGCCACTTGCACTTACCTGGTCCTGGATTCTGGGGCTTTGAACTGCTTATAGTGCCAGCCAGTCCTATTTCAGAGCTCTCAGAACACACACAGCTGCTGGCCATTCTGATTGGCTGCCAGCTCTCTGAGGTGAGACTTCCTCCCAAATGTTAGTGGAAGTCCTGTTTCCTGACAAGTTAATATTCCTTATATGGCTGTGAGGCAGGGAGACATTCCCTGCTGAATGCTTATGCAGCAGGGTGGGAAACACCATCATCTAAAAAATCCAAGCCAATGAGTTTGTTATTTTAATGCAGGAGTAAGAGAGTGGTGAAGGACATAATTAGGTCTGTTCAGGCAGAGGATTTATTCAAGATTTCAGGGTAAGGAAATGAGAAGAACGTACGTTCACTAAGCAAGCCCTCCAAATGTGTTTTTTATAAGTATTCGTTTACAAGCTTTGGTCATTGCTGACAAGACCTGCATGTATTGCCCATCCCTAATTACTTTTGAGAATGTGGTTCAAGAGCAGCCATCTTGAACTTCAAGGGAGTTCCAGGATTTTGACCTAATGCATGTAAAGAACATTGAAATAGTTCCAAGTCACCGTGACATCTGACTTGGAGGGAATGTACCGGTTAGTTGTGCTTTCCTAAATTCTATACATCACAGGTTTTGAAAATGTTTTCAAAGGAACCTTGGCAAGTAGTTGCAGTGAATTTTGTTGATGTATATCCTGCTGCCACTGCACCATGGAGAAGGATGGGTATCAATCGCATGGTTTGTTTTTGCTCTGATGTTCATAGAGTTTCTACATCACAGGAAGAGCCCCTTTAGCCAATCATCAAATATCCATCTGTTCTAATCCCATTTTTCAGCATGGCCACTGGCTATTCTATATGATATTTCATGAGTTCATCTAAGCAGTTCTTCATTGTTTTAAGTGTACCCATTTCTGTCACCTTTTTAGGCGGTGTGCTCCAGATACCCACAACATTCTTGGTGAAAACTCTTTCCTTAAATCCCCTTCAAACCTCAAGCTCCTTACCTTAAAACTGTGCCCCCAGTTATTGACCCTTCTAATAAGTGGAAATGTTTATTCCTATCTAAGGAATAATATTCCTGCCTATGCTTCTCAGAACTTTGTACGCACCCCCTTAGCATTCTTTTTCTAAAGTGAACAACTCCGGACTATCTTAGTCTACCTATAGCTGAATTGGTCCAGTGCCGGAAACATCATGGTGAATCTCTTCTGCACCCTCTCTTGTGCAATCGTACCCTTCCTACAGTGAGATGACCAGAACTGCACAGAGTAATCTAGCTGTGGTCTAACTAATGGTACGTATAGTTCCATATAACCTCTGTGCTCCTGAATTTAATCTGTTGAGCAATAAAGGTAGGTATTCCATATGCTTTCTTAACCAACTTCTCTGTCTGTCTTGTTGCCTTCAAGAATCTATGGCCATGTACAGAAGGTCCTATGTACTTCATTGGGTCTTACCATTCAACATCTGCTCCCTTGTCTTATTAGTCCTCCTAAAATGCATCATCTCATACTTTAGGATTAAATTCTATTTGCCATTGTTCAGTTGATCTGACCAACCTTTCTATATTATCCTGTAGTTTAAGGTTTTCTTCCTTGCTATTTATCACCCCACTAATTTTTATTTCATCTGCAAACTTCCTGAACATACCTCCTACATTCACATCTGGATCATTACTGTAAACAACAAACAGCAAGTGACCCAGCACTGAATGAAATAGTATGCCTCTGGACACTGTTGTCCAGTCACAGAAACAAGATTTGACCATCACACTCTGTTTCCTGTCACTAAGCCTATTCTGGATTCACTTTGCCAAACATCCCTGGATCCCTTGGAGTCTTAGCTTCTTAATCAGTTTGCTATGCTAGACCTGGTCAAAAACCTTGTTGAGGTCCATGTCGACTCTCTCAGCCATGTTTCTGTTACGTCTATAGTATCCCAGTCCCCAGAGCCAATCCATGCTCTGAGCTCATCTGCCTTACCAGTCAGGCCTCGTGCGTTGAAATAAATGTACTTTAAACCAGAAGCCTTTTCCCTCCTTTTACTGTGCCCCTGGCTATCCTGAACAGTAAACTTGCTCTCGATGGCTAATATATTTTCCCCTGACTTCTCGATGGTCTCTCCCTTACTCAGAATCCCACCCCCCAACCAAACTAGTTTAAACCTTCCCACGTAACACAACCAAATATCCCCTTGAAGATATTGGAACCCCTCTGGTTCAAGTGCAACCCGTCTTTTTGGTACAGGTAATCCCTACCCCAGAAGAGATCCCAATGATCCAAGAACTGAAAACCCTGCCCCTACACCATCTCCTCAGCCACACATTCATCTGGCCTATTTTTCTATTTCTATCCTCACTGGCACGTGGCACTGGGAGTAATCCGGAGATCACTACCCTTGACAGCCTGCTTTTTAACTTTCTATCTAACTTCCTATACTCATTTCGCAGGACCCCATCCCTTTGTCTACCTATCTCATTTGTACCAACGTGCACAATGACCTCTGGCTGTTCACTTTCCCCCACAGAATCTCCTGTCTGTCCCCTTCGCAAATGAATCTCCTATCAGTATTGCTCTCTCTGGTGCACACTTTTCCTCTGAACCTCAGGGCCGGTCACAGTGCCACTGACCTGACTGCTGCTGTTAGCCCCTGTAAGGTCGTTTCCCCCTCCAGCAGTACACAAAGCAGTATACCTATGTTGAGGGGAATCTGCCTCACCCCTTTACCTCTTCTGATGGTCACCCAGCCGCCTGCAGCTCAGGAGTGACCACTTCACTATGGCTCTTATTAATGATGTTCTCTGCAACCCAGATGATACTGAATGCATCCTCCTCCAGCTCCAGTTCCCTAACACGGCCTGTCAGGAGCTGCAACCAGGTGTACTTCTCACAGGTGTTGCCACCAGAGACACAGGAAGTCTCCCTGATCTCCCACATCCTGCAAGAGGAGCATGCCATTACCCTAATTGTCATCCCCACTACCTTCAGACTAGACAGAAAGAAAGGAGAGTTAAAGAGCCCTTATCTGTACCCTTGCTCAGCCTCTACATGCAGAAACCTCTTGAGCAAAGGCCTCAACACTTCCACTCTAACACTGGTCCACTCTCTTAATGGCTGCCCCATTGTACACCCTTACCTTGTCAGTCATCCTCCTCGCAGAGTGTTTTTTTTTCAGTCAGAGAAGGAAGGAGGATGAGAAACAGCAGTGTAATGTTTCAGGTTTAACCACACCTTGACACCAGGTTCTCTCTCTGATCTGCTGTGCAGTCATGATGACTGTGGCAATGTGTCCCAGAAGTCTGCTGTGCTAACTCTCATCCATCCTCTGATTTGCCATCTTACAGAAGGTGCCCTGCAGAGGTCTCCTGTACAGTCATGATGATTGTGGCAATATCTCCCAGAATTCCACTATCCCGGCCGCCCTCTGATTCGCTCTGATTTTCTTTTGTTGGACATAGTCATAGCATGGCACTGTGTGAGATAAATGCTGCTTCCCAACTATCAGTTTCAAACTTGAATAATGGCCATTTATTGCTGCATGCTGACACTGTTCTTCATTGTTCGAGAAGTTAGGAATGGTACTGAACAGTCTGAACATACCAAACAATCAGCTTGTGCAGTCATAAACAAATACCAGCACTTCTGACCTTGCATTGGATGAAAAAAAGGTCATCAGTGAAGCAACTAAAGACTGGCCTTGGATACTATCTCGAGGAAATTCTGCAGTAATGTCCTGAGGCTGTGATGATTGTCGTACAACAACTGCAACCATCTTAATTTATGCGCGAAATGACTCCAACCAGTGGAGATTCTTCCTCTTGATTCCTACTGGCTTCAGTTTTGCTAAAGAACCTTAATGAACCAAATGCTGTGTTAATGTCAAGAACAGTCAATCTCACCACACCTCTGAAATTCAGTTCTTTTGCTCATGCAGTCATGTGATCTGGAGCCAAGTGGCGCTGGCAGAAGCCAAACTGAACATTGGTGAGAAGTGATTAATAGCACACTCAATGAAATTGTGCATCACTTTGTAGACGATGCATTGGATTTATCCTGCTTTTTGAGGACAAGTCACATCTAAGCAATTTTCCACTTTGCTCACAAGTGATGGAGCTGTTTTGAAACTGCTTGGCTAGGTGGAACACAAGTCTTCAGTACTACTGCTGGAATGTTGTGAGGGGCAATGGCCTTTGTTGTATCCAATGTGTTCAGCTGTCACTTTGCTTGAAGTGCAGCAAATCAAATTGGTTGAACACTGACACTTATGATACTGGGGACCTCGGCAGGAGGCTGAGCTGGATTACCTATTCGGGACATCTGGTCATTGCAAATGTTTCAACCTTTTCTTTTACACTGATGTGCTAGGTTCTGCCATCTTTGAGAATGGGCTTGTTCATGGAGTCTCTTCCTCCCATTAGTTGTTCATGGCTGGAGTGCAGAGCCTGAGTTGGATTTGGGATCACTTGGATGCTGCTTCTGCTGTTTATGATGCATGTAGTAGCCTAAAGTCAGCTTCACAGTGTCAGTGCCTCATTTTTAGATCTGTCTGATTCTACTCCTGGATGCTGTCCTCAGTGAGCCAGGATTGATTCCTGGCTTCTTGGTAATGGTAGAGAAAGGAACATTCTGGGTCACTTTTGACTCTTGCTGATGGCGCCGCACTCTATGACTATCCAATTTTGATTCTGGTTTTAATTCTATTCCATTAGCACAATGATGAGGGTGTCCTCAGTGTGGAGTCAGCACTTTGTCTCCAAGGATAGTGAAGTGGTCATCTCAACTGATAATACCTTGAACAAATGCATCTGCAGCAGATAGATTGTGAGGAAGAACGCAAGTCATTTTTCTTCCCTCTTGTTGGTTCTCTCACCACCTACTACAGGACCACAATGACAAGTATGCCCCTCAGGACCTAACCAGCTTGGTCTATGGTAATGTTACTGGGCCACACTCAGCGATGGAAAATGAAGAACCCTGTCCAGATCACATTCTATTTTCTACCCTTGCTAGACTCTTCCCAGTTGTGGTGAATATAGAGGAGCACTGATTCATCAGCTGAGTGAGGGTGGTTAGGGGTGATCAGCAAGAAAGTTCCTTTACCACATCTGATCTGAAGCTGTGAGACTACATGGGGTTCAAGTCAATGCTGAAGATTCCCAGGAGCACTGTGTCTTGACTGTGCGTATACCACTGTGCCGCAGAGGTAATAGATGTATTGGCTGTAATCTTCCAAAGTTCCCTAGATTTTGGAAATGTCTTCAAGAAGGCAAATATAACACCCTTATTCAAGAAAGGAAAGGACAAAAAGTAGCAAACGATAAACCAGTTAGCCTGATATCTGGGATTGGGAGAATGCTGGAATCCGAAAGAACCTTGTTGTGAACACAGCCCAGTCCATCACGCAAGCCAGCCTTCCATCCATTGACTCCATATTCATTTCTCGCTATCTTGGAAAGGCAGCTAACAATATCAAAGATCCCTCCCACCCAGTTATCATCTCTTCCAACCTTTTCCATCAGCCAGAAAATATAAAACCTTACACACATGTACCAACATGTTCAAGAGCAGCTTCTTCCCCACAGTTATTAGACTTCTGAATGGACCTCTCTAATCTCAAATCTAATGTTGATCTTGCCTCTTCTACACCTTCTTTGCAGCCGTATCTTTTTATTCCTTGCTCTGTTCTATCGCCCTATGGTCTGTCTGCACTGCATTCAAAACAAAACTTTTCAATGTACGCAGGTACATATGACAATAATAAATCAAATCAAATCAAATCAAATTGTGTGACTGAGCACAAAATGTCCATGCAGAAGCATCCTGTGATTGGATTGGAGATGTGCCATGAGGGTTCTAGAAGTTGGCACAAATCGGATGTCGTGTCCATAGTTGTAGGGTGTGTGTGGAGCGTGCCCTGAGATTTTGTTACCTGGTGTCCAACGCGGAGGTCCTTTAGAGCAAGCAGCAAGCTGAAGTTGCCAGGTAGCCACTCTGACTTTCATTTTGAGTATCCCTGGTGTCCATTTTACTCGCAGCAGATGGTACAATAGAAATCTGCATATTAATGAGGTGAGATGTTCAGTTTGTAAAGTCATTAATAAGCAGTAATCCCTCTTAATAGGCAATGTGCTTCTGCCTAGTGAGAATGTGGTCTTGATGCCCAGAATTTAGTTAAAAGATGCGCTAGTTATTCTTGCCATTGAAGTAGGCCTCAGTGGACTGCTCACATTGATTCTGACACATTTCTCACCACAGACCTTGTTTTTCAGGTCCCTAAAAGGTTCTGCCATACAAAACAATCAAGACGTGTGAATGTAGTCTTGGGGCAGAATGGCTAAATGAATCACTCGACACCCTGGTCCACTTCCAGCATCGAAGAGTTTACAGCCGGTTCTGTTATAACTTGTGTTCCGTCAATGCAAATTGGCTGTAATGTAATTGATGAATCGAGGAACACTATTTCTAAAATGCGAACATGTGTTGGCTAATATACGGCTCCATAGGTGCGCAGAGGAGTACGTGTTTTGTCGTGAATACGTACAATGTTAGCACTGAAAGAGTCTCTGCGCCAGCATCACGTGATCATTTTGCGGTCTTTGTCGTGAAGTGCTTTCTGTGAGAGGTACGGTGCAACCTCCTCCTCTATCAAGTCATCTTGACATTTTTCAAGGTAAAGTGTTAAATTTACTTTTATTTCATTATCAGATATGAATAAGACATTTGTTCAAATTGCGCTATTGTTTGTGTTAGACTTTTGAGTGATTCTGAGTGTTTTTTCTCGTGGTCTGCCCCAACCCTACTTTTCCCATAGGCCCCGTTATTTCTGTAGCATGATTTTCTATAATGCAATATTGCATGGGAACGCAACTATCACTTTGTAGCAGAACTGACTGTATTGTTGTACATTGATGAGGAGAAAATCTCTGTGCAAGCCAGAGGCTTCTCCACTCAACAAAGGAAAATATACACTTGTTATATATTTACTTTTAGCCTGCTTTTGGCTGATACAAACCAAATGTATTATTAATCAATTACATACACATCCAATCAGGGTTAATCATTTGACTACGGTCAGCTTTAGGTCATACCATGATCTCATGATGTTTACCAAACCCCCTTATCATTTATCACTTCACTACACATCATATTCAGTTACTTTCCAGAGTTTAGACTCCTGCAATAATCTCTGCTAATCGGAAGACTCAGTTTCCAGATGTCTTTGACTGAATGTCAGCAGGAATGCAGTTAAATCACTTAATGACTGTATACTTAAAAGTCATGCAACTATAATTACCTGGCCTGCTTAACTAATTAGGTCAGTCTCCTTCTTTCTATCCCATGCTGAATATCAAATGTTGGTCTGGCTTGAAAAGGAGTTTTTATCAACATTTTTCAAAGTTGTACCTTATCAAGCTGTCTCCATACAAACAGCTATATCTGCTTCAGTTTCAACAGAGTCCAATTAATGCATTTCACAAGACCCTTGTGTGTTATCTTAGTTTTGTAACCATGGATATGCTCCATTTATGAACGCTACAATTGCTCTTGTTTATATTTTAGCTTCAAACAGTAGATGATGGAAGCTGCTGTTTCAGCTAAAAATCTTCCTCAGCCATTTTATGTCAACTGAGAGCCACTTTCAGCCATTTTAAGCTGTTTTCGCCATGAGCAGCCCTAACAGCAGTTTTACAAAATAAAATTTGTATTTGATGTGTTTGTGTGTATTCACTGAAGGTTTAACAATCTGTAACAAGATGTAAAGAAAAACCAATCAATGGGTGCTGAATGCCGCAGTACAGAACAATTGGAGTGTCCTCATACATGAAATACAAAATGTTAGCATGAGAGTAGAGCAAACAATTAAGAAGATTTGGAATGTTTGTTTTTATTGTAAGGGTGATGGAGTATAAATATTGGGAAGACTCAGTAAAACTGGACAGGGTTTTGATGGGACTGAAGCACTAGAAAAGTGTGTAGCTTTAGCAGGATATTTTTATGATCCCAGGTTGATGTTAATACTGAGCAAGTCAGATCCCAGACTGAAATCTGGCTTGCCAGATCATGTTTTGTTTTGGTTTGCGGGTTTTTATAAGGTGGTTTCTCACTGAGACAGGACCGCACAATATTGCAGATTTTGTTTTAACAATATAACAATTTTATTAAGCAACAGAAATGAAAATAAAATAGAATGAACTAATCTGAGATAAAAAGTACTGCAGATGCTGGAGAATCCGACACAACATGGTGTGGGGCTGGATGAACACAGCAGACCAAGCAGCATCATAGGAGCAGGAAAGCTCGATGCTTCGGGCCTAGACACCTCATTGGAACACTTTAAGCTTTAAAGAATCTCCCAGTCCAGGAAGTTCCAACTGAAACCTTTAGGTACAATTCCATACCTTGTTAGGTCATAAAATTTGAAAGTAATCAAAAACCCATTATGCTGTCAAAGCAGCTCTTACAAACTGTTTTTAAATAAATCATTACAGAAATACTTTACAAGTTAATTAATAATTTCCCAAACAGAAACCTACAGCTTGCTAAGTCAAAATTCAAAACCCAATCTTAGAATAAATTATACTAAATACATATATTATTAATCAAATTGTTTATATTATAATATGAGTACATTACAGGCAGTTCAGAGAAGGTTCATTAGGTTATTCCCGAGATGAAGGGATTGATTTATTAGGTAATGTTGAGAGGGTTGAGCCTATACGCATTGAAGTTTAGAAGCTTGAGAGGTGAAAAATGGAAGAGTCTGAGGGACTTCTACAGGGTGCGTGCTGAGAGGATATTTCCCCTAGTGGAGCAATCTAGAACTAGACCACATAATTTCACAATAAGGATTCTCCCATTTAAGACTGAGATGAGGAAGAATTTCTTCATCCGGAGGGTTGTTAATCTTTGGAATTCTCTACCTTAGTATAACCTCCTATGTGCAGCCTATCCTTACCTATTGTCTTCTGATAGGCACAGCTAGTGACGCTGTCTGTTGACGCACTTGCTGTTTATTTTGCCCAAGACTGCGGGTTTGAGTTCCACCTGCTTCAGTTGTGCGTAATAACTTTGGGATCAGCTATGATTCTATTCAATGGTGGAGCAGGCTTGAGGGGCCAAATGGCCTTGTTCTGTTCACATTTCTTGTGGTCTTATTTCTGAACAGGTTGATTTGAAAATATCTACCCTCCATCGTCCAATTGGGGTGGCACGGTGGCTCAGTGGTTAGCACTGCTGCATAACAGTGCCAGGGACCCGGGTTCGATTTCAGCCTCGGGTGATGTCTGTGTAGAGTTTGCACATTCTCCCCGTGCCTGTGTGGGTTTCCTCCGGGTGCTCTGGTTTCCTCCCACAGTCCAAAGATGTGCAGGGTAGGTAGACTGGCCTTGGTAAATTGCCCGTAGTGCCCAGGGATGTTTAGGTTAGGTGGGTTAGACATGGGAAATGCAGGGGTAGGGAATTGAGTCTGGGTGGGATGCTCTTTGGAGGGGCGGTGTGGCTTTGTGGGGCCAAATGGCCTGTTTCCACACTGTAGGGATTCTATGAGATAATTCCATGAGATATTCAAATCGAACTGGGAATAATAGCAGAAATGATGGATGTTAATGAGGTTAAATAAGGCAAAGCAAAAATCAGGAAGCTAATATTCTGGAACCTGTTATATTTCTAGTTATCTAAAGAGCACAGGGCACACAAATCCTCACATCAATAAGTACCTCTCTGAGTGCCGCTTCAGTTGCTTAAGAAGACCAATTCCATCAGGTTTTACTGGTGCATATGGCAGTATTTCTGTAATTTTCTGTAAGAATTGCATTGAAGTGTCCCATTTTACACATCATCATGGGGGTCCCAATTTCTTTTCCTGGAATGGCAGAACAAATGATTTTTGAATCCTGCAATAACTTTCAATGGCTTTGTAAAATGTTGCTATTTTTATAAAGTTACATAACATTCACAAAATTTCACTTCACCCCCTTGATCAGAACAATCATTATTCTTTTTGAAACAATTCTTTTAATTTGAGAAATCAGACATTATTTATTTGCACACTTTATGCAGTTTAAATTTGTACTTTTAAGACATTTACATTTAATCTTTTACAGTACTGTCATCTCTTGGGGAAGGAGTCGAGAAAAGGATGCATTTGAATATTTGCTCAAGCAATTTCCATCCACTCCTTATTCAATAGTTAGTGACAGTTGTGACATTTTCGATGCCTGTAAGCAAATCTGGGGAGATGATCTTAAAGATTGAGTTGAGCGAACGAATAAAGATTTAATGGTGGTTATTCAACCTGATTCAGGGAATCCTGTCGACATGATTATGGATGTACTTGGAACTAATATTAGGGAGTTTGTACCAATACTACTGCAGTACACTGCAACTGTGATTACAGACCAGATTTATACTTCTATATGTGGAATATTCTTCCCATACAAATGTTGTAAGGTATAGCCCAGATTCCAGTGCAGGTAAGTGTGTGTATTGAATGTCCTATTTACCTCCCTAATAGTACAATATCATGTTATCAAGTCAGTGAACTCTTGTTAAAGATAGAAATAAACTTTATACAATTACTGTCGCTTTTAGTTCTGTCACTTGCTACATGTTATAGTCAGCATGTTATTGCATATATACAGCAGCAGTGTGAACTTTGGAGTTAAATGAATCTGCTCTTTATCCTCTTATTTAATACATTATCTGTTATCCTGTCAGAATAACTGATATGTAGTTTCTTATCTTCTGTCTCCTTCCCCTCTTAAACAGGGGTATTACATTAATGACTTTCCAGTCCCCTGGAACCCTCCCTAACTCCAGTGATTTCTCAATGGTCACCACCAATGCCTCTTCAATTTTCCCAGCTATCTCCTTCAGAATTCGAGGGTGTGGTTCATCTGGTCTGGTCAGAAAAGTGCAGAACTGTACACAAAGCATATGTTAAAGACTAGTACAAAGAGTTTTACAATTTGGTCTATTTAGAAGTTATTTTGAATAGTTTATAAGTCTAAGTACTTATTATTTGTTACTTTACTCTATTTTTCCCTATAAGATTTGAATATATTGAAAATATTAAATTGATTCTATACTTCAAAGAGCCTGGATACCGTGCAGATATTCTTAGGCTACCCCAAAAGCTGCTGACCTTGGCCTGGTTGACTAGACCAGAAAGAAGTACTGTATAGAGGGAGAGAAAACTAATTTGCTGAGGAATGGTTCCCGCAATTCCTGGTGAATGTTGACTGTGGAAATTGCGTTGCAGTGGCTGGGAAGGAAATAGTAAAACATTGACTATCTGTATACTTTTAAAGTGTATTTAACCAACATTATGATGCTTGCACAATTAAAAATGATTATAAATTGTAGTTAATGTGGGAATTTGTGACGATATGTACTTCAGTTATTGGCAAAACAAACAACATTTGTTGCATTGTTCTGTAAGAATTCAATTCTTTTTCTTGCCATGTTACTGATGTTTAAAAGCTCATAGCTGCATATAATACAATTTATGATGATGTACTGTTCTGTATTTTGGCGCAAAAATATGATCTGATAAAACACTTTTGTGGTGTCCATAAGAGCATAGTAAAATCTTCATTGCTGTTGGGTAAGCAAATAATTTGTATCACCTAATCAACAGGGATGTGAATCACGATTGTAGTCATTAAGATAATCAAACTATAGTCTCAGCTAAATGCTTCTTTGATATTTTCACCACCTGAAAAGCAGGATTTGAGATGCAGCTTTCTTTTGTAAGGCAAGAGATATTTCAAAGATGTTCTTCTATTTCTTCAGTGCAATCAAAGTTCATAATATATTATTCTTATCTGGAAAAACGTTCTAAAATGGAACAAAAGTAGATTTTAGTTTTCTGTTCTGTGAAGATCTGACATTTGTAATGGGCAGAAACTACTTTTTAAGAGTGAGTTCCAAGCAATGCACACAAGAAGTCATGTGAGTTTAACTAAGTGACCAGTCATCCATTCGGGGACATAATTGCTAAGATATTTGATGACTTGAGTTTTACAACCCAAAAAAAGAGAGAGAAAGATGGACATTAGCAGGTTCATTTAGAGAGAATGGTTCCATATAGCAAAAATAATGTTCATAGCAGTCAGGCAGAGGAAAAATTCTGAGAAGAAAGCTCGAAAAGCAGAAACTATCTTAGGGGCATTTCTTCACAGTAGTGTCAGTGTAAACAAGATTATTGCTGGGAGAAAGGGTTAAATTTTTTATCTCTGATGTTTGCAATGAGATTGTTCCATTAGTTCTTGTATACCGAAAAATAGTGTGTGTTTTTTTCTCTTCTTGTGTTTTATGTTAAAAGTGCATAAGCAGTCTCTTGTAAATATGTTTGGTAACTGACCTCCATGATAAAGGAAAAGCAAACTTATGATCTCTCAAGCCAGTTTTCACTCTGGGCTCTGACTTGTCCAGTATTGCCTCAGCTGAGATCATAACATTGAGCAAGTTAAAATTGTTGCCGTGAAATTATTCTTACAGAGTCATAGAATCTATAGCGTGGAGACAAACTCTTTGGCCCAAACTGGTCCATGCCGACCAAAATGTCAATCCACGCTAACCCCATTTCCTTGCATTTGGCCCATATCCTTCTAAACCTTTCCTATCCATTTATTTGTCCAAATGCCTTTTTAAATGTTGTTAATGTACCTGCCTCAACCACTTCTGCTGACAACTCATTCCATATGCGTACCACCATCTGTGTAAAGAAGTTGCCCCTCAGGTTCCCATTTATTCTTTCCCATCTTACTTTAAAGTGATGCCCTCTAGTCCTTGATTCCCCAAATCTGGGAAAAAGACTGAGGACATTCACCTATCCATGCCTCTCGTGATCTTATATACTTCTATAAGACCACCTCCTCAGTCTCCCAAGCTCCAAAGAAAAATGTTTTATCTTGTTCAACCTCTCCCTATAACTCAGTCCTTCGAGTCCTGGCAACATCCTTGTAAATTTGTTCTGCACTTTTTCCAGTTTAATAACATCCTCCTTATAGAAAGGTGACCAAAACTGAACATAGTACTCCAAGTGCAGCCTCATCAACGTCCTGTACAACTGCAATATAACTTCCCAACTTCTATACTCAATGCCCTGACTGACGAAGATCAGTGCGCCAAAAGCCTTCTTCACTGCCCTGTATACCCGTGACTCCACTTTCATAGAAAAATGCACCTGAACTCCAAGGTCCCTCTGTTCCACCACACTCCTTAAGGCCCTACCATTTACCATGAAACTCCTATCTTGATTTGACTTTCCAAAATGTAACACCTCACCCTTATCTATATTAAACTTAATTTGCCATTTCTCGGCCCACTTCCACAGCTGATCAAGATCCTGCTGCAATTTCTGATAGCCTTACTCACTTTCCACAATACCGCTAATTTTAGTGTCGTCTGCAAACTTGCTAATCATGCCTTGTACATTCTCATTGAAATCATTGATATAGATAACAAACAGCAATGGGCCCAACACCAATCCTGAGATACACCACTGGTCACAGGCCTCTATTCTGATAAGCATCCTTCCACTATTCCTCTTTGCTTCCTACCATCAAGCCAATTGTGTATCCAATTTGCCAGCTGTCTCTGGATTCCATGTGATTTAACCTTCCAGAGCAGCCTACCATGTGGAACCTTATCAAAGGCCTGACTGATATCCATATAGACTATGGCTACTGCCCTGCCCTCATCAACCTTCCTGGTCACTTCATCAAAGAACTCTAACAAATTTATAAGGCATGATCTCCCACACACAAAGCCCTGCTGACTATTCCTAATCAAACCCTATCTTTCCAAATGCATGTATATCTTATCCCTCAGGATCGTCTCAAGTAACTTAGCTACTACAGATGTTAAGCTTACTGGTCCATAGTTCCCTAGTTTTTTTTTGCAGCCCTTCTTGAATAAGGGCAGAATACTCATTACCCTCCTATCTTCTGAGACTTCACCCGTAGCTGACAATGATGCAAATATATCAGCCAGGATTGTTGTTGTAAATGTGCAACTGGCTCACTCGTACTTGAGAAAAGCAAACTTACGTTATACTTTGGTCTGGCGCATATATGACTCCAGTTCATATCAATATGGATAACTCTCCAATCCCTTTAACTGTAGTCACAATCTCAACTTCGCCAACAATGACAACATCACAGCAATGTTTTTTTTAAAATATAAATTCAGGTTGCTGACAGTTGGCAGAATGGTAATTTGTTTTTTGCCTTGGGCTGAGTTTGAATCCAAACGTCTAAATATCATTCATTCCCTAGTTAACATGTTCCTTTTTATGCAAGAATTGATCAATTGACCAGAATTTTGATTGGGAAATTCTTCAAGTAATGTAGATAGATATAATTTGCCTTATTCTTGGCTTATTCAGGTAGATCAGTATTATTTACGAAGAACTTAATGTGCATCACTATCCAAACACTTCTGTAAAACCATGTAAACAATGCAAAGCATGCTTTTGCTATGGCTAAATTATTAAATTCATTAATGTTTATGAGGCTTGGTGGTGATCCAGCAGAAGTGATACATATTTTAATACAGACCATGAAAATAAAAAAAAGCCACATTTGATGTCTTCTTAAGAGATTATTCAGCAAAAAAACAGCAATGAATATTTTCTCATACGTGCAGGTCCTGAGAATAGTGGAAGAAGTCTTTGAAAGTACCTTGAACTGTCAGGGCTACAAGCAACTACCATCTTTCATCCGAGTCTTTCAAGGAGATGCTATAAATCTATTTTCAATAGAAAAAGTACATGGACATTTTTTCAGTATTTTTATTGGTGTCATAACTGAACATCACCTATGAATGTTTACTGTAAAATCTGGATTTTTATTTTATCTTCCAGATCCTTACTGCTCTTAAAAATGAACACTAGAGTACAGAAAACATTGTTTTTGGATGAGGCGGTGCTCTACTGCAGAAACTGAACAGAGATGCACTGAAAAGCTCTCTCGAGCGTAGTTATGTTGAACAGAATGGAAAAGGGGTTAAAAAATGGGCTGAGATAACAAGGTGTGGAGCTGGATGAACACAGCAGGCCAAGCAGCATCAGAGGAGCAGGAAAGCTGATGTTTTGGGCCGAGACCCTTCTTCAGAAATGGGGGAGGGGAAAGGGGAAATAAAAAAAAATTCTGAAATAAATAGGGAGTGGGGGGAGGTGGATAGAAGATGGATAGTGGAGAAGATAGGTGGAGATGAGACAGACAGGTCAAAGAGGCAGGGATGGAGCCAGTAAAGGTGAGTGTATGTGGGGAGGTAGGGAGGAGATAGGTCAGTCCAGGGAGGACGGACAGGTCAAGGGGGCAGGATGAGGTTAGTAGGTAGGAGATTTGGGTGGGGCTTGAGGCGGGAGGAGGGGATAGGTGGGGGGAAGGACAGGTTAGGGAGGCGGGGTGGAGCTGGGCTGGTTTTGGGATGTGGTAGGGGGCGGGGAGATTTTGAAGCTTGTAAAATCCACATTGATACCATTGGGCTGCAGGGTTCCCAAGTGGAGTATGAGGTGCTGTTCCTGCCACCTTTGGGTGGCACCATTGTGGCACTGCAGGAGGCCCAGGATGGATATGTGAGGGACCACTCTCTCTGTGACTCCCTTGTCCGCTCCACACTCCACTCCAGCCCCACCACACCCGGCACTTTTCCCTGCAACCGCAGGAAGTGCTACACCTGCCCCTACACCACCCATCCCTCACCCCCATCCCAGGCCCCAAGAAGACTTTTCACATCAAGCAGATGTTCACCTGCACCTCTGCTAATGTGGTATACAGTATCCGCTGTTCCCATTGTGGCCTCCTCTACATCGGGGAAACGAAGCTGGGGCTGGGGAACGCTTTGCAGAACACCTACACTCGGTTTGCACTAAACAACTGCACCACCCAATCACGAACCATTTCAACTCCCCCTCCCACTCCTCAGATGACATGTCCATTCTAGGCCTCCTGCAGTGCCACAATGATGCCACCCGAAGGTGCAGGAACAGCACCTCATATTCCACTTGGGAACCCTGCAGCCCATTGGTGTCAATGTGGACTTCACAAGCTTCAAAATCTCCCTTCCCCCTACCGCATCCCAAAACCAGCCCAGCTCGTCCCCGCCTCCCTAACCTGTCCTTCCTCCCACCTATCCCCTCCTCCCACCTCAAGCCCCGCCCCCATCTCCTACCTACTATCCTCATCCCGCCCCTTTGACCTGTGCGTCCTCCCTTTCCTGAGCTATCCCCTCCCTAACTCCCCACATACACTCACCTTTACTGCCTCCATCCCCGCCTCTTTGACCTGTCTGTCTCATCTCCACCTATCTTCTCCTCTATCCATCTTCTATCCACCTCCCCCTCTCTCCCTATTTATTTCAGAACCTCCTTCCCCTCCCCCACTTCTGAAGAAGGATCTAGGCCCGAAACGTCAGCCTTCCTGCTCCTCTGATGCTGCTTGGCCTGCTGTGTTCATCCAGCTCTACACCTTGTTATCTCAGATTCTCCAGCATCTGCAGTTCCTACTATCTCCAAAAAATAAATTGCTTACTGGTTTGAGTTACACATAATAAGACAATATCTAATAAAGGGTCGAGTTGAACAGGAGTAGATTAGACAACAGTAAAAAATTGAGTATGTAGACGGGTATTACAAAGAAATATCAGCAGACTGGCATATTTAAGTAGTCTTGTGGAGGTTTGTGGAGATGCTGACTGGTGGTTTGGGTAAAGATTTGCATTGGTGCAGTTACCACTGCTTTCAAGGGTTATTACACCCCAGACACTACTTCACTGTTTCCCTTTCTCTCTTGCTTGGTCTCTCTCTCCCTTCCTATGCTTTTTTTCGCTTCTACTCCGTAAGGGTAATACACAGACCAGGAAACAAGGGCCAAGGATAACTGGGTTTGATTTAATCTAACAAACCCTCCAAGGTATAATTTAAAGAGGTAAACCATGGCAGGAGAGCTCAAAGTCTTGGCTTGCTCTTCTTGCTCCATGTGGTAGATTGAGGACACTTCCAGCCCCTCGGATCAGCAAGTGTGCAGGAAGTGTCCCCAGCTATAGCTCCTGGAAGCTCAAGTTTCAGAGCTGGAGTTGAAGGGAATGGGTGACCACCAGAGAGAGCAACAGACCTAGGCAGGTAGTACAGGAGTCTCCTGTGAACATTCCCCTGCAAAACAGATAAACCATTTTGGATACTGTTGAGGGGAATGACCTCTCAGGGGGAAGCAGCAGCAGCCAATCTTGTTGCACCACAGTTGGTTCTGCTGCAGAGGGGAGTGGTAAAAATTGTGCCATGGCAATAGTTATAGGGAAGTCAATTGTAAGGGGACAGGAATTTCTGTGGCTGCAAATGAGACTCCATGATGGTATGTTGCCTCCCTGGTGCTAGGATTAAGGATGTCTTGGAGTGCGTCCAGGACATTCTGAAGGGGATGGTGAACAGCCAGTGGTCGTGGTACACATCGGTGCAAATGACATAGGTTAAAAAAAGGGATGAAGTCCAAAAAGCAGAAAACAGGGAACTAGGAAGAAAGTTAAAAAATCAGACCTCAAACGTGGCGATTTCAGGATTACTACTGGTGCCACGTGCCAGTCAGACTAGAAATGACAGAATATATTGCATGAATAGGTGGCTGAAAAGATGGTGTCAGGGGGAGGGTTTCAGATTCCTGGAGCATTGGGATTGATTCTAGGGGAGGTGGGACCTCTAAAAATTGGACAGGCTACACCTGGGCAGGACTGGGACTGATGTCCTAGGGGGAAGTATTTGCTAGAGTGGTTGGGGAGAGTTTAAACTAATATGCCAGGGGGATGGGAACCTATGTATAGAGTCAGAGAGGAAGGGAGCATGGACAAAAACAAAAGCTAGAAAAGGGAATAAGAAAAGTGATAGACAGAGAAACCATAATTCCAACAGGGCTATTGAGAAAAATAAGAGTGAGACAAACAATGTTAAAAGGACAAACTTAAAGGCTTTGTGCCTTAAAGCGTGGAGCATTTGCAATAAAGTGGATGAGCTAATCACATAGATAGATGTAAACGGATACAATATAATGGGATTTTGGAGACATGGCTGCAGGGTGACCAGGGATGGGAAATGAATGTCCCAGAGTATTCAGTATTTAGAAAGGACGGGCAAAACGGAAAAAGTAATGGAGTGGCATTGCTGTTTAATGAGGAAATTAACACAATAGTGAGAAAGGATATTAGCTCTGATAATGTGGAGTCTATATGGGTAGCGTTGAGAAATATCACATTTATAAGGTGTCATATATAGACCTCCAAACTGCAGCGGTGATGTTGGCAATGACATTAAACAGGAAATTAAAGAGGCATGTGTCAAGGAAATATCGGTGATCATGAGTGATTTTAACCTGCACATAGATTGGGCAAATTGAATTAGCCACAATGCCATAGAGGTGGAATTCCTGGAATGTGTAAGGGATGGTTTTCTTGACCAATATGTGGAGGAACCAACTAGAGAACAGGCCATCTTATGCTGGGTACTGTGTAATGAGAAGGGATTCATTGCCAATCTAGCTGTGAGAGACCCCTTGGGGATGAGCAACCATAACATAATAGAACTTTTTATCAAGATGGAGAGTGAGGTAGTTGATTCGGAGGCTGGGGTGCTGAATCTTAATAAAGGAAGCTATGAAGATATGAGGCGTGAGTTGGCGTTGATAGATTGGGGTGAGTTACTTAAAGGGATGACAGTGAATAGGCAATGGCTAACATTCAAGGAATGCATGGGGGATCTGCAACAACTGTTTATTCCTATCTGGCTCAAAAGCAAAATGGGTAAGAGGTCCAATCCATGACTTACAAAGGAAATTAGAGATAGTTTCTGAACCAAGGAAGAAGCATACAGATTGGCCAAGAAAAATAGTGTCCAAGGATTGGGAGCAGTTTAGAATTCTGCAAAGAAAGACCAAAGGATTGATTAAGAAGGGGAAAATAGAATACGGAAGTAAGCTTGCAGGGAACATAAAGACTGACACCAAGCGTTTCTATAGTTATATGAAAGGAAAGAGTTTGGTAAAGATAAATGTAAGTCCCTTACAGACAGAAACGGGGGAATGTATAATAGGGGACAAAGGAATGGCTGAGCAGTTGAATACATACTTTGGTTCTGTCTTCACAAAAATCAGATACCAGAAATGTTGGAGAATGTAAGATTTAGTGAGAGGGAAGAATTGAGGGAGATAAATATTCGTAGAGAATTGGGATGCTTGGAAAATTGATGGCATTGAAGGTGGAGTACTTAAAGAAGAGGCTGTAAGAACAGTGCACGCGTTGGTAGTTATCTTTCGGGGTTCTATAACCACTGGAACAGTCCCTGCAGATTGGAAGGTAGCTCATGTTATTCCAATATTCAAAAAGGGAGGTAGAAAGAAAACAGGAAATTATCAATCAGCAGGCTTAATATCAATAGTGGGGAAAGTTCTTGAATCCATTATCAAGGACTTTATAGCGGATCATTTAGATAGTAGTGGCAGGATCAGATAGCGTCAGCGTGGATTAATGATTGGGAAATCATGCTTGACAAATCAGTTGGAATTCTATGAAGATGCAACTAGCAGAGTTGACAAGGGGGAGCCAGTCGATGTGGCATATTTGGACTTTCAGAAAGCATTTGACAAAGTCCCGCATGAGAGATTATTGTGCAGGATTAAAATTCATGGGGCTGGGGGAAGTGTATTGAGATGGATGGAACACTGATTGGCAGAGAGGAAACAAAGAGTAGGAATTAATGGGTTCTTTTCAAATTGGCAGGCAGTAACTAGAGGGCTACCACAGGGATCGGTGCCAGGACCCCAGCTACTCAGAATACACATTAATGATTTGGATGAGAGAACAAAACGTAACATCTCAAAGTTTGCAGATGATACCAAGTTGGGTGGAAGGGTGAACTGTGACAAGGATGCAGAGATCGTTCGTCATGATCTGGACAGGCTGGGTGAGTGCGCAAATCAATGGCAGATGCAATATAATTTGGATAAATGTGAGGTTATTCACTTTGGAAGGAAAAACAAGAAGACAGATTACTACCTGAATGGCTGTAATTTGGGAGAGGGGAGTGTGCAGTGGGACCTGGGCATCCTTGTGCACCAGTCGCTGAAGGTAAGCATGCAGGTGCAGCAGGTGGTAAAGAAGGCAAATGGTATGTTGGCCTTCATTGCGAGACGTTTTGAGTACAGGAGCAGGGATGTGTTGTTGCAGTTGTACAGGGCCTTGGTGAGGCCACACCTAGAACATTGTGGCAGTTTTAGTCTCTTTTTCAGAGGAAGGATGCTCTTGCTCTCGAGGGAGTACATTGAAGGTTTCTCAGGTTGATTCCGGGGATGGTAGGACTGACGTATGAGGAGAGATTGATGAGGTAAGGGTTGTTTTCGCTGGAGTTCAGATGAATAAGGGGCGTCTCATAGAAACTTATAAAATTCTAACAGGACTGGACAGGGGAGATACAGGGAGGATGTTCCCGATGGTGGGTGTGTCCAGAACCAGGTGTCACAGTCTGAGGATTTTGGGTGGCCCATTTAGGATGGAGATGTGGAGGCATTTTTTCACCCAAACAGTGGTGAGCCTGTGGAATTCATTACCACAGGAAGTAGTTGATGCCAAAACATTGAATGTATTCAAGAGGCAGCTAGATATAACACTTGGGATGAGTGAGATCAAAGGTTATGGGGGGAGAGCAGGATTAGGCTATTGAGCTAGACGATCAGCCATGATCGTGATGAATGGACGAGCAGGCTTGAAGGGCCAAATGGCCTCCTCCTGCTCCTAACTTCTATGTTTCCAAGGGTTTCCAATTCATCAGTATTTTGAAATATATAGAGTCTTCTGCATCATTTTACGAGGCTAAGCAGTGCAGACTGGAAATTGGGCATACAATGCTTTTGCTTCTGATTGTCCAACCAATTCATTTTATGGTCAGCAAGTTGCAAGCAGTGTGCAATTGCATTCTAGTTATGCATTTCCAATGGGGAAGGATGTTGAAAGCAGGACATGTTCCTTTTTTAACAATCTTTCATATATGATACCCAAACAGTGGGTATTCCATTTTGTCCTTCAAAATACACAACCAATTATTGCTATCACAAAGTGGATTCTTTAAAATGACCTTAAATGATTGAAACTGCATATCTGATTTAGAGATAATTAAAAATCTGCATCTTTTGGTTTATATTTATATTTACATGCACTTGTTTGTGAAGATACTTTAACTGCCTTGAATAACTCCACAGCTTTCTATTTGAATAGACTCAGAATCATCATACCCATGCTGTTAGACAAGTAGCCGTCAACCTTAATCCCACAATTCAACTGTAGGTTACTGTTAAATTTCAAGTGAATATCCATCCTCATTTTGAGACATTAAGGGTTTCTGCCTGTTCAGGAACTGTAGGTCCAGGTTATCACCACTTTGTGTGGGAAAAAAAAATTCCCCTCGAATTCCCTCTGATCTCCTTCCCTAAATTTATGCTTCTGGTTATGGCTCCGTCAACCAAAGGAAAGAAGGCTAACCACTTTTCTAAAATCTTTTATAATTTTATATATTAAATTAGGTCACCCCTGTCTTATCTGTTCCAAAGAAAACAACCTTAGCCTCTCCAATCTTTCTTCATAGCTAGAATTCTCCAGTCCTGGCAATCGCCTTGTAAATCTCTGTACTGTCTCATGGAATCACACCTTTCTGCAAGTGCAGTGATTAGAGCTGCAAACAGTACTCCAGCAACAGATGAACCAATATTTCATACAGTTCCAATGTAATCTTCCTACTGTTACACTGTATACTTCAGTTAATAAAGTCAATTATCCCATTGTCTGGTTGTCCATTATCATTACCTGGTTTGGTGTGTCTGAACATTTGGAAAATAAGAACTCCAATTTTCCTTTTAATGTTTGCCTTTCATGAGTAGAAATACCATGGGCCAGATAGCTATCTGAATAGTGTGAAAAAAAATCCGCACACTTCCTTGGAATGTTAGCTGAGTGTTTGTTTTAAGGTCTTCCTCAAAATGAAAAGCAAGAATGAAGCTGCAAAAAGCACATTTTCAACAAGAACTGGGCATAAACAACAACTGCCCAACTTCCTATTTATAAGCCAGTTTTTTGAATCCAGTTTGCCAACTTGTCTTGAATCCTGTGGGCTCTTATCTTCTGGGCCAGCCTTCTATGTGGGACCTTGTTAAAGACCTTACTGAAGTGCACTAAAACCACATCAGCTGCACTACCCTTATCAATACATTTCATCACCTTTTCAAAAACTAAACTAAATTAGTTAGGCAAGATCTCCCTGTAACAAATGTGTACTGACTATCCCTGATTAATCTCTGCCTTTCCAAATATTGATTGTCCTTCAGAATGTTTTCCAAAAATTTCCCTACCACTAATGTCAATCTAACCGGTTTGTAAATACCTGCCCTATCCCTGCTGCCCTTCTTGAACAACCATACTGCATTAGCTATCCTCCAGTCATCTGGCACTTCACTACAGCCAGCAAAGGATTAAATATATATACCAGGGCAGCAGAAATCTCCTCCTATGCCCTGGGGATTTATGCACCTGTATGTCTGTTTAATACATCTAATACCTCCTCTTTATTAATCTTACTGTGTTCCAGAAACTCACTGTTCCAACTGATATCCCTGGCTATTATATCTTTGGCCTTTGTGAATACAGAGGAGAAACATTTGTTTCAGACCTCACCGATGTCCATTGGGTCCACACACTAGTTGTTCCTTCAGTCTCTAATAGGTCCCACTCTCTCCCTGGTAATCCTCTTACTCTTAACATACTTATTAAAAGCCCTGGGGTTTGTCTTGATCCCATCCACCACAAATATTTCGTGGCTCCTCTTTGTCCTGCTAATTTCCTTTTTAAGCAAATTCCTACACCCTCTATACTTTTGGAGGGCCTGTCTTGTATTTGGTGCAATTTACCTGACAGATGCTTCCTTCCCAGCATTCCCTGGACTTGCTGCCCTTGCCCTTGACTCTTAGAGGAGCATGCTGGGACTGAATTCTCACACACTGCTTTTAAAAGACTCCACTTTCCAAATGAAGACTTACCTACGAATAACTGCTCTCAGTCTATGTTTACCAGACTGTCCAATGGAATTGAAATTGACCTTCCCCCAGTTTGGACAAGTAACCTTTACACTATCCTTTCCATAATCACTTTGAAATCTACATAGTTATGCTCACTATTCCCAAATTGCTCACCCATTGAAACTGCAGCCACTTGGCTGGCTTCATTCTCAATGATTAAATCTAGCACTGCCCCATCTCTAGGTGGATACCAATGTACTGGCACAAAAAAACTCTCCTGATGCACTTTAAAAATACCACCCCGTTTGGGTCAGAGGAGTTAGGTAACTTTATCTGCACATGCAATTAAGTACTCACTCAGCATCCACTGTTATTTCATGAATCATATTTGTTTTTGGGAACATTTCTGTTTTTAATAAATAACAAAATGTGATGATTTTAAATCTTTCACTTATTCAGCGCATGCAGATATTTTCTAGTTATTAAAGATGTTACGTGACACCTATAGAGCAGGTAGAACTTGGACCAGGAGCTCTTGGCTCAGAGGTATACACTCAAGAGGCCCTAATTAAGTGAATACATTGCAAAAGTGACAATCAGTAATGCCTGTTCTTGTTTCAGCATTTAATTGCTTGTGTGTTTTATAATCAACTGGATGTCTATAAACAGTTAGTGATTGATCCCATCAAACCTTCACACAGCAGGCAGCTAACTCTGAGGAGAAATCCAAATGGAACAATTAAAACAATACAAGAAGGGAAAGGGAATCCAGGGGAGGTGTGAGCAGCTAATACTTCCATTCTTGCATCCTTTAAGTTGAAAAAGTGGCTTTACTTGAGGGGAAGGGGATGGGTAAGCAAGGTGGAGAGAAAGGAAAGTTTTAAATGCCATTAACTGAGATTAACAGCTGCAACACTTTGACAGGAAAATTTGGCAGCATATTTTAGATGAATCTGATTAGCTGCTTGGATGGCTCAAATCTGCAAGTCTGATCAAGCATTCCTGAAAACTAAACTCAAGGTCAGGTATATCACAACCTACACAAGGTTTAACTTTATGTGAGTTTCAAAAATTTCTGTTTGGGGTACTCCGTGCAGCCATTGACACGCCCAAGGGAATGGTCTTCCTAAGTTTCAAAAGGTAGTGCCACCTAAAATTGATAAACATTTTTGCTCTATATCACCTTCTATGTACACAGAAACAAAGTAATAATATGTTAACAAACTCATATGGGAAGTTTAAGAACAGCAGCCGAATATAGAAGTCTCATGACTTGGCGTTCAAGACAAGTAATGCATCCAACCCCAGGCTTACTGAACTCTGTCAACTTCTGTCTCTTGGAGGAGAAATATATTTATCACATTAGCGTCTCCTGTTCTCACAATAAATACCCTTCTAAACATTATCTGTTGTACCAATAAGATGGCTTGGTGCTGAGAATGCACATCCCAGCTTTGGCATACTTAAAACTTGCACAAAAAAGGTTTACTCAGTCTTCATTTCTGTGAAGTGCAGATGCTCTATTTGTGTTTGAATAGCATGCAAACTACACGATTTGTTTAAAGAAAGTTCCCCTTCTAAATGGAATGCGCTGATTCCAACATTACAGTACAAATTGGAATTTCCTGGAATTTGCATGAAAAGTTAGAACATGAGTTTGAAATGATTGGGAAAATATTATCACGCTCTGACAACTGGGTAAGAAGATGATTTTACTTGTCTTTAGGACCTTCTGGTTGCTGTTTTAGAGAATGGAAATATTCTCCAAAAATACATACTTGAAGAGGTACAATCAAATGCAAAGCTGAAGGTTGATGAATTGTCGTATCTCAAGCCAAATGTAGAGTTGCTTCGTGGAACTAAATTAAAAGGCAATTTATAACATTAGAGCAAAATACACAGCTGTGCTGTCATCTGGAAGTGTCGGTTAAAGTACTGTCGGCTACTGAAAAAACAATGGCTAAAACCAGCAGTCTACAGTTTGATATTCAAAAGAAGAAACCAGATTCTAAGATTTCAGCAGTAAAAATATTCTGTAAGATCTTAAAAATGGGACATGGTTTTAATGCCATTTTGATAATTTAGCTTTCTAATGTTTAAATGTTCCCAACAATGAGTTGTTTTCTATATATGCACTTTCTAGAAATTAAGGTCCCAATTTAATTAACTTTTAAAATAATTAGTAAAGTTAGGGTGAAAATAATGTGGAAGCCCTGTTTTGGTGTGTAGGGATAATGATGTGCAATTGCCTATCTCCTTGTCACAATGAGACAGGCCAGCCAAAGGCTTTATATTACTTCTAATTGGAATAATTTCATTGTGAAACACAGTGTAGAATGTGCTGTTGACAGACTGCATGCTTAAAAGGGGTCCCATCAGGATGTACGTCAAGAATACTTTTCGGTTACCTTGTATATGTTAAAGGGATGTTGCACTCATTGTATGAAAGCTCTTGCATGCTTGCTTGGAAGATTCAGATCAAAGAAAATACATAGCAAATGGAGTAACAATCAGGCTCCTAGATTTTCTGTTGTGGCACTTGAGACATTAATATCAGAGATAGGAAATGAGGAGAGATGGCATGTTTCTTCAGGAATCTAGGAGTCCTTCAAGGCAAACCCTGAGAGAGGAGGGGAGCAACCACCTGACAAGGTCAATTCTACGAGTCTAGTCTGAGAACCTGGCTGTGGTGCTGGAAGAAGTGCAATGGCTTCGTACAAGCAGTCACGGTCGGAGAATGATTCTTAAGTGGTATTTTCACCAGCATCTCATAGTGCTCAATGTGCCATGCCTCTATTGTTCTTCCATCAGCAGGATTTAGATACATAATCCCATCTTCTTGTTCATTCACCTGATGAAGGTGTCGCTGGCTAGTCCAGTATTTATTGCCCATCCCAGAGGGAAGTTAAGAGTTAACAACTTTGCGGTGGGACTGGAGTCACATGTAGACCAGACCAGGTAAGGATGGCAGTTTCCTTCCCTAAAGGACATTAGTGAATCATACGAATTTTTTGGAGAATTGACAATGGATTCTTGGTCATCATTAGAATCTTAATTCCAGATATTTATTGAATTCAGATTCCATCATCTGCTGCAGCAGGATTCAAACCTGGGTCAGCAAAAATTACCTGGCTTTCTGGATTAGCAGTCCAGCAATAATACCACTAGGACATTGCCTTCCTGTGTATCATTGACATCATCCACCCCAGGCAATTACTGCCCCATTAGCCTGCTCTCGATCATCAGTAAAGTGGTGAAAGGTACCATAAACAGTGCTATCAAGCTTCATCGGCTCATCAATAACCAGCTCAGTGATACCCAATTTGGGTTCCGCTAGAGCCACTCAATTCCTGACCTTATTATAGCCTTAGGTCAAATATGGACAAAGAGCTGAATTCTAGAAGTGCGGTGAGAATGCCAGCCCTTAACATCAAGGCTGCATTTTGTGGAGTGTGACATCGAGCAGAAGTAGCAAAACTGGAATCAATGGGTAATCAGGGTGGTGGGTGGGGGGTTTGCAAACTCTCTGCTGGTTGGAATGATACCTGGCACATAGGAGGATGGTTGTGTTTGTTGGAGGTCAATCATCTCAGCTCAGGGTAGTGTCCTAGGCCCAACCATCTTCAGTTGCTTCACCAATTACCTTCTTGCATTAAAAGGTCAGAAATGGGGATTTTCACTAATGTTTGCAAAATGTTCAATACTATTTGCAATTAGTCAGATACCGAAGCAGTCCATGTTCAAATGCAACAAGATCAGGACAATATCCAGGCTTGGGCTGACAATGCCACACAAATGCCAGGCAATGACGATCTCCAATGACTGACAATCTAATCACTGCCCCTTGACATTCAATAGTGTTACCATCACTGAAGCCCCCATTGTCAACATCCTTGGGTCACCATTTACCAGAAACTCAACCAGACTCACCACATAATCATAGTGGCTATAAGAGTGGGTGTGAAGCTGGGAGTACTGCAGCAAGTAACTCACATCCATATGCCTGAAAGCCTGTCCACCAACTACAAGGCACAAGTCAGGAGTACGATGGAATACTCCCCACTTGCCTGGACGGGTGCAGCTCCAACAACACACAAGAAGCTCGACACCATCCAGAACAAAGCAGCCTGCATGGTTGGTATCATATCCACAAGCATCCACTCCCTCCACCACTGATACTCAGCAGCAGCAGTGTGTGCTATACAAGATGCACTGCAGAAATTCACCAAATATCATGAGACAGCATCTTCCAAATCCATGACCACTTCCATCTAGATGGACAAGGGCAGCAGATATATGGCAACACCACCTACTGTAAGTTCCCTTCCAAGCCAGTCACCATCCTGACTTGAAATATGTTGCAGTTCCTTCCCTGTTGCTGGGTCAAAATCCTGGAATTCCCTCCCAAACTGCATTGGGAGTTTATCTACAGTACATGGGACTGGAGTGATTCAAGAACTCAGCTCACCACCACCTTCTCAAGGGCAACTAGGGTCAGGCAATAACATAGAGATAGTAGGAACTGCCGATGCTGGAGAATCTGAGATAACAAGGTGTAGAGCTGGATGAACACAGCAGGCCAAGCAGCATCAGAGGAGCAGGAAGGCTGACGTTTCAGGTCGAGCCCTTCTTCAGAAATAGGGGAGAGGAAGGGGATTCTGAAATAAATAAGGAGAGAGGGGGAGGCGGATAGAAGATGGATAAAGGAGAAGATAGGTGGAGAGGAGGCAGACAGGTCAAAGAAGCGGGGTTGGAGCCAGTAAAAGTGAATGTAGGTGGGGAGTTGGGGAGGGGATAAGTTGGTCTAGGGAGGACGGACAGGTCAAGGAGGCGGGATAAGGTTAGTGGGTAGGAGATGGAGGTGGGGCTTGAGGTGGGAGGAATGGTTAGGGAGACGGGGACGAGCTGGGCTGGTTTTGGGATGTGGTCGGGGGAGGGGAGATTTTGAAGCTTGTGAAGTCCACATTGATACCCTTGGGCTGCAGGGTTCCCAAGCAAAATATGAGATGCTGTTCCTACAGCTTTCGGGTGGCATCATTGTGGCAATGCAGGAGGCCCAGAATGGACATGTCATCCAAGGAGTGGGAGGGTGAGTTGAAATGGTTCATGACTGGGAGGTGCAGTTGTTTGTTGCGAACCGAGCGTAGGTGTTCTGCAAAGCGGTCCCCAAGCCTCCGCTTGGTTTCCCCAATGTAGAGGAGGCCACAATGGGAACAGCAGATACAGTATACCACATTAGCAGATGTGCAGGTGAACATCTGTTTGATGTGGAAGGTCTTCTTGGGGGTGAGGGGGGAGGTGTAGGGGCAGGTGTAGCACTTGCTCCGGTTGCAGGGAAAAGTGCCGGGGGTGATGGGGCTGGAGGGGAGTGTGGAGCGGACAAAGGAGTCACGGAGAGAGTGGTCCCTCCAGAAAGCAGGTGAGGGTGGGGAGGGAAAAATGTCTTTGGTAGTGGGGTTAGATTGCAGATGGTGGAAATATTGGAGGATGATGCGTTGGATTTGGAGGTTGTTGGGGTGGTACATGAGGACGAGGGGGATTCTGTTTTGGTTGTTATCGCGGGTAGGGGCTGTGAGGGATGAGTTGCAGGAAATGCGAGAGACACGGTCAAGGGCATTTTCGACCACTGTGGAGGGGAAGTTGCGGCCCTTGAAAAACGAGGACATCTGGGACCACCTCTGGGGACATCTGGGACATAATGGTTTCGGAAAACCATGGCTCCAGAAATGCTGACAACTTAATCGCTAAACACATCTCATACACACAGACCAAAACCTACATGGCAATAGTTCAAGATCCAATCTCTAAAATAATTAATTACATATAAATCACACACCTACATTACAGTTCACTCCAAAGATTAAGAAAATATCATAAACAGGCATTTATATTACCTATCAAAAATTATCTTAACACTATTTCTATATCACATGAACAGCAGTAACATTAAACATGCAATGGGTTACACAATCATATTTTACATAAGTCCATGGGCACCACAGGTGTCCTTCATACGTACCCTAGATAAAGTGTCCCCAGTGACATTTTCTCCTCCAGGCGCTTGAACAATTTTTAAATGATACATTTACAGTATAAGCTGCAGTGAGACAATTATAAGTTCTTCTCTGAACTGTCTCCAATAAAATCAAAGAGTTGTGGTCTGTATAATTGACAGTTCCTTCTACATTGTCAGTAATGTATATTTCAAAATGATTTAGAGCTAACAGAACACTAATCAGAAAGAATCTTATACGGACCTAAAAGATGTGAATTATGGCATGATTTGTGTCAGAATTACATGAGAAGTTTGGTAAGACCTATCTTGACACAGGCAGTAACATGTTACATCTTTTATGCAATTGTGGGAATTTGAGGGGAGTTTATTATTGACCAGCTGTGAATTAAGGGAGATTATTGTTTTTTAGTGATATTATTAACTGCACAACTTGCCTCATTAGCTTCCTATGTTGTCAAATACACCAAGCAAAATGGATGTAGAGAATTCTTGACGTGGAAGTCTGAGTGTGAGCCTGGCAACTTTAGCTCGCTGCTAGCTTTGTTAAGTCTCCATGTTGTTGATCACAAAATAGCATCTCAGGGCATGATCCATGAGCACCAATTACATGTATCCCTTGTCCACAGACACTGGCATATAGATAATTGCCTCCCCATCAGGATCATCATGGCACCTTTTTGACCCACTTACATGAAGCTTAGGAAGTACAGACCTGCATTGCAGGGCACAGCTGCGACTGGCATTGAAGAGCTGTTTCAAGGAAGCTCGTTTTATACCCTGGGACAAGCACCCAGCTCACACATTGGACCAGGCTACAATTCAGGACCTCTTGTGCGCTCACTTACTTAGTGCCTGCTTGCGTGTGTGCAGCATCCTTGCCATAACAGTGAGTGCTTTGGCATATCAGTCAGAATCTAAAGGCTCCCAGTGATACCATATTGAGGTGTTCTTTTGTGCTGACACATTGTCAGGCTGCTTGTCACACTTGTCAGTAGGGATTGGTCCCATGGCGGCGGGGAGGAGAAATTTGGCTGTAAAACACACCATGACGCCAACCTAACACTACTACAGCATGTGGCAAATATACTACATGTTTATTCAAACGAATGGACATATTGTAAAAGTGGGTAGGTGTAGTCCTCAGCCCAGTCAACATGGGGGGTTTTGGGTGGGGGAAGGGGAGGTAGGGCAGTTAGTCAACAGGTCCTGATGCCTTCAATTACAGGCACAGTTCACACGTAGTCTGGGGCTTGGCCATGATCATTTGTCTTCTTGGACTAGTCATGTTCTGGAATGTTCAAAACATAAGAAAATACCTCCCCTATTGAATTAAAATACTCAGAACTTTCATGACAGTCCTAAGCCATCTGTTCCCTTTCGTGCCTTCTAAAAAAAAAGTACTCTTCATATTACCATTACAATTTTGATGCTTACATCCTTTCCTGATGCCCTTCTGAGCATTCCTTAGATGTTACTATCACTGCAGTCAGCATCCCTTTTGACTTCCAGTAGTTGCGTTTGGTATGTGCGATTTTAATACAGTAAAAATGTGTTATTTTTTGTATCACTGTTTGGTTCGAAGATTCCTTCTTTATTGCTCTGGAGTCTTTCTGTCATTCTTTAAAAATAGTGCGCCTTCCATCTGCAGAATTTTTGTTCCTCTAATTTTCTTATTGATTTACACATGACCATCTCTCTGTTTATAATTGCCTGTGTGAGATATCATGTGTGAAAATGCCAGAACTGCTGCTTCTCTGATTTTAACACTTGACTGTCATCTAAATTGATTTTTAAAACTTGCTGGACGGCTATTTTGTCAATTCTTCCATAATCATAATTTCTTTTTCATTCTCATATTTTTCTGTAGCTTGAGTGATCTAAGACACTGATCCCACAACATTTATTTCTCCCTTACAAATTCTACTAATCTCTGATCAGGTTTCTTTACTATAGTTTTAAATTTTAATCAATAAATTTTAGGCACAAGCTCATTAGCATTAAATATTTCTTGTTTGATACCTTTGTATTCTTCAGTTGTTCTTCTGACAAACTGGTAAACACAATCATAACTGTAAAAAACACTGTAAACATTATGGACTAAATCTGTTTTGGCCACTTTTTTTGTCCAGCTACCTTCTCAAATGAGGCAAAACCTCTTCCAACTCCATCCTCAATAAATTTAGGTTCTAAGTAAAGATTCTTAGTTAATCAAATCCCTGATTGGAATCAGGCTCATCCTCCAACATATTACCCCCTCGTTTTTTTACTCTAAGCTTTCCTTTGGCTAGCTCATAAGATGTTATGACGTAGGGCAGAAAGTTGGCCAGTTGTCCCATCAAGTTTGCTCTACCATTCAATGAGATCGTGGCTTATTTGATAATCCTTAACTCACTTTCCTATTTTATCCCCATAAGCCTTGATACCTTCACTGATTAAAAGTCTGTCCACCTTAATCTTCAATGGTCCAAAATCAACAGTCCCCTGCAGTAAAAAATTCCAAAGATGCACCACCCTCTGAGAGATGAAATTCATTCTGATCTCCACCTTAACTGGGGAATCCCTTACTCTGGGATTATGCCCTCTGGTCCTAGACTTTCCCACACGAAGGTGCAACCTTTCAGGATCGACCCTGTCAAATACCATAAGAATCTAATATTTTTCGAAAAGGTCGCCTGTCATTCTTTTCAACTTCAATGAGTACAGACGCAACCTACTCAACCTATTTTCAAAAGAAAATCTCTCCATTCCAGAATCAAAGTAGTAAACTTTCTCTGGAGTGCCTCCAGTGCCAGTATACCTTTCATTGGAATAAGGTGACCAGAAATGTTCACAGTTCTGGTCATGGTCTGACTAGTTCCTTGTATGCTTTTAGCAAAAATTCCCTATTTTTATACCTCATTCCCTTTGAAATAAAGGCCAACATTCAATTTGCTATCCTTATTAACTGCTGGACTGGTATGCTAGCATTTTGTGATGTATGCATAAGGACGTCCAAATCCCTCTCTGCTGCAGCTTTCAGAAGTCTTTCCCGATATATATAAGTTTTCCATGCTTCTTGTTGGCAGCATTTTGGTAATGTTACAGGAGTAATAATCGTAGGTTAATCTTCTAGGGTTTTGGGTTCAAATCCCTCATGCTGGATGATGAAATAAAAAAACTGGAATAAAAAGCTAACCTAACAGTAACCATGTAACTACTGTCAATTGACATAAAAAAACCCATCTGGCTTTAGGTTTCAGTTTTAGTTTTCCCCTTTTTGGAAAAAAATATCTAGTCCTTACCGAATCTCATTTACACATAAAACTCATGGAAAACCAGGTTGGTAGCAGATCCCAAGTAAAGGAATTCATGAATATCTGCAAGATGGTTTATTTGGAGCAGCTTGTGCTTGACCCCACTGGGGAACAGGCAGTTCTAGATTGAGTGATGTGCAACGAGGCAGATTTGATTAGGGAGCTTAAGGTGAAGGAACACCAAGGGGCAGCGACCATAATATGATAGAATTCGCTTGACTGATTGATTTTATTGTCACGTGCACTGAAATATAGTGAAAAGCTTTGTTTATGAGTGGTACAGGCAGATCTCAGCAAGTAAGGGATCCTGCAGTTTGAGAGGGGGACACCTGCATCAGATGTAATGGTATTACACTTGAATAAAGGTTACCACAAAGACACAAAGGAGGAGCTGGCCAGAGTTGATTGGAAGGAGATCCTACCAGGCAAGACAGGGTAGCGACAAAGGCAGGAGTTTCTGGAGGAAATTTAGGAGGCACAGCAGAAATTTATCACAATGGAAGAAGAAGCTTACTAAGTGGAGGATGAGACAATCATGGCTGACAAGGGAAGGTAGGCACAGCATAAAAGTAAAAGAAAAAGCATACAATGTGGTAAAGATCAGCGGGAAGCAAAGGATTAAGAAGCCTTTAAAAATCAGCAGAGGACAACTAATAACGGCTATAAAAGGGAAGAAGTTGAAATATGAGGGTAAGCTAAGTAAGTGGAAGAAGATTGCAAGAGTTTTTTTAGATATATAAAAGAAAGGAGTGGACATTATTCTGCTGGAAAATGAGGCTGGAGAAGTGGTACTGGGGAACAAAGAAATGGCAGAGGAACTGAATAGGTAATTTGCATCAGTCTTCACAATGGAAGACACCAGTAGCACACCAGAACTTCAAGAGAGTCAGGGGACAGAGGTGAATGTAGTGGCCATCATGAAGGATAAGGTGTTGGAGAAACTGAAAGATCTGAAGGTAAATGTATCACCCAGACCAGATGGACTACACCCCAGAGTTCTGAAGGAGATAACTAAGGAGATTGTAGAGGCTGATCTTTCAGGAATCACTGGAGTCAGGGAGAATCCCAGATGACTGCAAATTAGCTAATATAATACCCTGTTTAAGAGGGGAGGCAGAAGACAAGATGCTATAGGCCAGTTAGCCTGACCTCAGTCATTGCTAAGATTTTAGTGTCTAATATTAAAGATGAAATTGTGGAATACTTGGAAGTGCATTGTAAACGAGGGCTGAATCAGCACTGCTTCATCAATGGGAGGTCACGCCTGACAAATATCTTAGAATTCTTTGAGAAAGTAATAAGCAAGTTACACAAAAGAAAGCCAGTGGACATGATCTACTTGGATTTCCAGAAGACCTTTGACAAGGTGCCACGCAGGACGCTACTAAACGAGATAAGAGCCCATGGTGTTAGGGACAAGGTACTGGAGTGGATAGAGGATTAGTTGACTGGCAGAAGGCAGAGAGTAGGGAAATGGGGTCTTTTTCAGAAAGGCAGTCAGTGACTAGCGTAGTAATGCAGAGGTCCATGTTGAGTCCACAACTATTCACATTATACATTAACGACCTGGGCGAAGGAACTAAGGGCAATGGTACTAAGTTTCGAGATGACACCAAGATAGATGGAGGTATAGGTAGTGTTGAGGAAATGGAGATCCTGCAGAAGGACTTAAACAGGTTAAGAGAGTGAGCAAAACTGTTGGGCATGGAATATTATGTAGGAAATTGTGAGCTTATGCACTTTGGTAGAAAGAATCAAGCCACAGAATATTTCCTAAATGGGGAAAGGCTTTGGAAATCTGAAGCACAAAGGAACTTGAGAGTCCTAGCTCAGGATTCTCTTAAGGTTAACCTGCAGGTTCAGCTGGCAATTAGGAAGGCTAACACATTCATTTCAAGAGCACTAGAATACAAGTGCAGGGATGTACTGCTGAGGTGGTTAAAGGCTCTGGTCAGAGCGCGTTTGGAATATTATGAGCAGTTTTAGGCTCTGTTCTAAGGAAGGATGTGCTGGCATTGGAGGGAGTCCTGTGGAAGATTACAAGAATGATCCTGGGGATGAAGGGCTTTCCATATAAGGTGCGGCTGAAGACTTGAAATGAGGAGGAATTTCTTCAGCCAGAGGGTGGTTAATCTGTGGAACTCATTGCCACAGAAGACTGCGGAGGCCAAGTCACAGAGTGGATTTAAGCCCTGGGTTCTTGGTTAGTAAGAGGATCAAAGGTTACAGGGAGAAGGCAGGAGAATGGGGCTGAGAAACTATCAGCCATGGTCAAATGGCAGAGCATACTCAATGGGCTGAATGGCCTAACTATGCTCCTCTATCTTATGGTTTTATGGGGTCTAGATCCATAGCAATATGACTGACTCTTAACTGCACTTTGGGCAATTAGGGATGGGCAATAAATGCTGGCTCAGCCAGCGAAACCTATGTCCCTTGAACGAATAAAAAAATCACCATGTTAACCGTAGTAGCAGAAATTGTCAAGAATACTCTCATTGAGTCAGGCCAGGATTTACAACAATTGTACTTGGTCACGTTCAACACCAAAGGAAGCGTTAAAAATAATGTAGTATCCCACCTCAGATAAGATGTAATTCTGTTAATTAACCTTCCTAGAATGTGCAATATTTACATACAGGCTTAAGTGCAACCTGGATGACGTGGGATGCAATGGCATGATCTGTTATGTTGATTACCACAGAGACTGGTGTAGTTCAATTATGTGCATACCAAATTAGAACAGCACATATCTAAATCTGAGACATCTAAACCTCTCTTGAAAGAGAGGACCACACAAGATCCTAACTGTAGAGGAATTGTATTTCCTAATTCACAGGAGCTAAATTCTTCTCCAATTTGGATGCTAAACATAGATATTGGTCAGTTCATGTAACCAATGAATGTCTGGAAGTCACTACCTTCACAAAGCAATTTGGAAGATATTGCCTCCAGAGACTTTTGGTTCATCTGTTGGTCAGGATTTGTTCCAGCAGCATTTGGATAGAATTAAAATTGTTGATGCTATTGTGATAAAAGGATAAACCAAAGAAGAGCACAGTCAGAACCTTCACTCACTAATGGTGGTAACTCACTGTGATAAATACCAAGTGAATGTAAGTTACATTAATTTTTTGGCTCCATATCTTCAGGAACCCATCCTGACCAGGTAAAGTCAAAGAAATAAGTCACATACCTAACCCACGAGACCAAGATGACTGATACAGATGTGTTGGATTCTTGGCACCATATAGTCCGAACACTTTTGACAAAGCATCTTCATTGAGAGTACTCCCAAAGAAAAATGTACTACGTGTATGGCAAGCGAATAATCAATTTACATTTGAGAGACTCAAACAAGAGTCGTCAGTGGAAATCTGCACCATGCAGTTGTTTGAATCAAGAAAGAAGACAATTATGGAAGTCAATATTAGATCTAGGATCAGATGTCATGCAAGATTTAAACCAATTGCATTCAGATCCAAAAATCTATCACAAGCACAATCCAATTATTCCAATCCAGGGTATGAAACACTTGTTATATCAGTATTTAGTATCACAAACAGAAATGAGTTTGGTTCGTTAACAGGTGTTTTCTTCAAAGGAAATCAAACACTTGTTCCTGAAGTTTGCTACCAGAATACCTTCTTGTAATTACACCAAGAACATATGGCCATAGAGCATATGAGACAACAAGTAGGTGATTCGTTTTGTTGATCAGGGATTAATGGTGACATTAATGCTGATAAGTTAAGTGAGGATGTGTGAGGCACATCAGAGCCACCAAATACAGCAACATTGAGAATCTCTACATCCACATGAGATTCTGTCAGTCCTTTGGTGCAATATCATCAACAATATGTTTATCATGAATGGAAGTGACTATATTTTAGCCACTGATTATTTTTCCAAGTTTCTAATTGTCAGACAGGTATACGAGACAACATTATATGTGGAGCAGGCACACTGAGTAGCATATTTAGTCTCTTCATGGCACCTGAAGAAATCATTTCTGACAATGAGCCATAGTATATTGGCAGACCTATTACGTTCATGTATGCCAAATGGGGCGTGAACCATGTGGCATCCTTGTCACTTTGCTCGGATCAAACAATCTCACTGACGGAATGGTTCACACTGTTAAATCGCACATTCTGAAGTTAAAGACAATGTTACGCCTCAGAGCTACACCTCTGGTCACCAGGTTACCATCACCAGCAAGGATCTTGTTTGCAAAGTAGATGAGAATGATCTTGCCAAGCCACCACCTATCTAAATTCTGTGAGATGCAGGACACACCTTCTGACAAGTAAGGGACAATGAGATGGTGTATGGCTGTTGTGCAGGTGCGGAACTACCTCACCTATATGTAGGACAAAAGGTCAGAGTCATACAAAGTGGATGCTTTGAATTTTTCTTGTGATATGTTGTCACTAATTCTTAACTTAACTCACAACTAGATTGTTTTTAATTAGCTCTGCTTGTGCAGAAGGATATCTTCTTTTAAAATTCTTAGCAATTGTAAACCTAGTTGGCTCAGATTAGTCCTCTTGTTTCTAGAGATCAGAAATTTGACATCCATAACAATTAATATTCTGAGTCCTAACTTCAGCAATGAGCAATTTGGAAATCCATCTGAGAATCTGAGAGCTCTGATGGTTGTTGACTCTTTTTTGGCAAAAGATGCTGTTGCATCACATATTGTTGCTGTTTTTCCTGTTGTTCACAGTGACATTCCTCTTTTGAATACTACAGCACTACTGAATTTCTATTTCTTACTGATAATAAATCTTTTGGAGGCACAATTAGAGCACCAAACATGCTTTGTATATTGAATAAGCACTCTGAGAGTTATGTACTTTGCTCCCACCTCCCTATATTCCCTCACGTTCAAATCAGTGGTCATGCCTCTTGACTGCCCAGGCACCCTGCTTTGAAATCCCTTTCCTAAGCCTTCCGGCCTGCCTCTTTTCCTTTAAGAACCTGCTTAATAGCAAGCTTTTGATATTCACTTTCTTAATTTTTTACAAAGTTCATTCCCCGGATGCTGGAGTCCTTGCCGAGATCAGCTAGATATAATACACATTTCTAGTTGACCTTGAAAGGTGATGGTGAGCGAGAGTTGCAGTTCATGTGGAATAGGTACACCCACAGTGTTATTAGTGGAGGAGTTCTGAATTTTGACCTGGCAACAGTGAAGTAAGGGCTATGTAGTTCTAAGCCTAGCAAGCCACTTTGTTGTATCTAACTGCTACAAAGTTTGATCACTATGTTTATTTGCTCTTTTGTCTATTTAGCCCTGATTACAGCTCTTTGAAACAACTTATTTTTTAAAAATATATTAAAGGCACTGTAAGAAATATAAGTTGCTGGTTTTAAGTCTTCTAAAAGTTAAGATAAATGCTTTTGCATGCACATCAACATTTATTTCCAATTATTTGTCTTTTATATTATCATTGTTTGGTATTTAATAACCTAAGAGTTACATCAGTGCCAAAGAAACATGTGACTTTGTAGTTTTACTGGAATCTCTAAAGCATCAAACAGAACCCTTCTTTAAAAAAAAATTTGACAGGTACCAAAAAGATGTGATAACTATATATAATCCATGTATGGGTACTGAAACAGCAACACTTCAGGAGAATATTATTCCATCCTTCCCCCTGAAAATAGGGTGAATGAACAGCTTAAATAGCTGTGCAAAGACGTAGCTATTGGCTCTGCTTTACCACTGCCTTCTGTTAAATCATACAGTTGCAACAATCTCTTAACCCCCATGTTCCCACCCACAAAATGCTTCAGCCCTCCCAAGTGCAGTCTGCTAGTTGGTGCTTACGTCTTTGTCCTTTGCATGAAATATGTAAACAAAATAATTAGTTTAACTTGCTTTATTTGTTAAAACGTAAATGTAAAATTATTTTAGTATTTATATTCCCATACTAAGGAAATATTATATAGAATTCTAGCACAAAGATGGGTGAATTGGCCCAGCCGGCCTAACTATGGAAGAACGCGTCTGCAGATGTGTTTAAAATTCATTTCAAGTTATTCTAATTTTCATTTTTGACAGTGTTGACTTGGTTCATGATGAAGTTTGAAGATCTCCCTGCAGGATGCAGCAAAGCTCTTCTGGGTCTTTTAGGCTGATTTAAAACCTCTTTATGCTTTACTTCAGTGATGTACTCAAGGGAGACCTTTGAGTTTGAATACCCCAGAGCAAGGTATATGCGCTTAGTCTAGATCTTCTGCAGTGCTGAACGAGCTTGACCTGTCAGGTCCTCTATTGTAGCTTCTGCAGTGTGAATGCTATAAAGGTGGAAAATCAATCAGGACCAATACTGTAAATTTCTCTTTCATGTTAGACAAATTCCCCAGACAGGGAACAATTTGCCACTAGAATTATAAATAAAACTAAGAACCTCAGAAGTAAAGAAAAAATTAGTTTGACAAAAGACCTATCTAACAGCATACTGAAACATAAATCCATCTTTTCAGTAACAGCTTTCATCAGTCGCTGTTCTAAACTATCTGTTTTATAGTCAGATGAATGGTTCTTAGGGCAATAATTACAGAATATAGGACAAATTATATCATCCTAGCTGAAAAACATCATGTGCATGACTGCACTCTTGCTGGAGAGAGCATGTCTAGCCTCCCTCAACTCATTTCTGACCAAATTTGAAGCAGAAACTAAATGGGGCATGAAAAAGACAGATTCTCTCTCCTCCAAAACTTCCACCAGTTACTTCCCAGAAAGAAACAATAGTTTTATGCCCTAGTAATACATCAGAATTTCAGGACTCATATTTTTAATCAGTCAGATGTCAAAACACTAAATCTGGTCATATTGTAGATAATCTGTTTGTATGGCTGGTCTATCTTGAAATGACAGAGACCCACACCTGCTAGCCAAACTATCTTATCTACAGAAACAGGGAGTTAACACAGAATGGAATATAAATAGTGGAATAGTGAAGAATAAATCAAACTATTGTTTATTTCTAGATTTATTTTGACACCAAAAATGACAATGTTCAGGTAACAATGGAGAATATTTTCAGCACATTTCAATGGAAAGGATTTCAAATGAATTTCATGGAATTGGCTTTATTTAAATTATGGGAACTTCATAACATGCCAGTGTTGAGCTGTTAAGACTGGGAAAAATACTGGACTCATACTAACTACAAGCCTGCTTGACAAATAGGAAAAGGTTTCGGGGGGTGGGAGTGGCGTTGGGGGTGGTGCTGGTGGTGAAGTTGA
The DNA here is from genome assembly GCA_024137785.1 of Ginglymostoma cirratum. Lineage (NCBI taxonomy): Eukaryota > Metazoa > Chordata > Chondrichthyes > Orectolobiformes > Ginglymostomatidae > Ginglymostoma > Ginglymostoma cirratum. Next base: position 24,084,211 of record JAHRHZ010000069.1, on the reverse strand, counting down.
TGTTATCTAGTGATTCATCCTAAATAAAACTAATTATGACCCTAATCTCTATGTGGGCAGCCTGGATTGTCCAAGATTATTAACACATTTCAACCATACTTCCATTATGCTTTTGTGAGCCTGATTTTTAATCCAACAGCTGCAGGACAGGCTCACAGAGGTTGAAAACGCTGGTAACAAATGGTAGTGTGGGTTGTGAATTACAGAAGGCAAGTGCTTTTAATAACATGGATCAGAAAGAACTGGAATGTTCCTCATTTGGCCCTCAAGAATGCCTTTATACTCTCTTATGCCAATTGCTGCCTTTCTTTAGGCCCTTTGGTCAGCCTCCCCAAACTCCAATCTGCAGTCTGCTCCTCACTCAGAATTAAGGCTGTTCTATCTCCACCACAAGCAAATCTCCCTTCCAGAGTGAACCATTTCAACCATTCCTGGCTGTGAGCCGATTGTTTTCCAAACCAACCTATCACATTGACCAGCTACCAGGCAGAAAAGAAATGAAAGTAATTAAAAAGTGGTCCTGCTGTTAAATTTGGCCAGGCCATCACATGCCCAGAATTTACAGGTTTATCAACTGCTTTTGGCCTTCCCTTCCCATCTTCTTGTAACTGTAAGGTCTAAAATGTTCTGTAATCAAGTCAATAAAGTGAAAACTATGGAATTTGGGTCCACATAAGCCTGGGATAATTAAGAGGAGGATCATTATTCTGTCGCAGCTCTCTCTCTCCAATTATCTACTCCATTAATTGCTTGGGTAATTCTATTTATTTGAACTTAGCTAAGGTTGCCTGATGAGAATCTGTCATTTAGAAAGGTAGATGACTCAATTCTGCTTTTAGGTTGCTGGACAGAATGGAGGCTTGGACTGACAAAACATCTGACATGGAAAATGTCTCATCCCATATGTGTCATTGACAAAGGGAGTTTTGAAAGTGCTGTGTTGCCAATCAATTTACAATTTAAGTGTCGTAACATGTCAAAAGGAATTTTAGATGCTTTGGTTCTTTGCATAACAACTTAGTAAAAGTACATGGATTAAATTGGATAACCTCTAAATCCAGCATGGGAACCATGATACAATATTACATTGTCTCTTGACGGCCACAGGCAATGCTGTCCTTCCCCTACGCTGAAACGTAGAAGGAGATCACTCAATCCATTATCTCAGTGCTGGCTCACTATGGGTGTAATTCAGCTAAACTTATTTCCTTGGCCCTTTCTTTATAGCCCTGCAAACATATTCTCTTAAAGTGCTTATGTGTTCCCTTTTGAATTCCATAATTGTATTTGTCTCCACCAAATTCTTAGGTACTGAAATTCCACAAAGCTTCCACATTAAGCAGATGTTCACCTGCACATCCGCTAATGTGGTCTATTGTGTCTGCTGTTACCGATGTGGCCTCCTCTACATCGGGATACCAAGCGAAGGCTTGGAGACTGCTTTGTGAAGCACCTACACTCGGTTCGTGACAAACAACATCACCTCCCAGTCGTGAACCACTCCAAATCCCCCTCCCACTCTCTGGACAACATGTCCATCCTGGGCCTCCTCCAGTGTCACAACGATACCACTCAAAAACTGGGGGAACAGCACCTCATTTTCCACCTTGGAACCCTACAACCCAATGGTCTCAATATGGACTTTACGAGCTTCAAAATCCCCCCAACCCTGACCTCAGCCCAAGACCAGCCCCCTCTCGTTCCGCCTCTTTGATCTGTCTGTCTTCTCTCCCACATATCTGCTCCTCTCACCTCACTGACCAATCCCAACCCCCACTTCCTACCAACTAGCCTCATTCCTGCCTCCTTGAACTGTCCGTCTTCCCTCCCACCTATCCACCCCTCCCTCCTCATTGACCAACCCCCATCCCAACTCCCTACCTACACTCACCTTTATTGGTTTCATCCCTGCCTCCTTGACCTGTCTGTCTTCTCTCCACCTATCTGCTCCTTTATCCACCTTCTATCACTGCCTCCCCCCCTCTATTTATTTCAGAGCCCCATTCCCCTAACCCATTTCTGAAATAGGGTCCAGATCCAAAACATCAGCTTTCCTCCTCCTCTGATGCTGCCTGGCCTATTGTGTTCATCCAGCTCCATGCCTTGTTATTTCAGATCCTAACAACTTGCTGCATCAAGCAAGTCTTTCTTCATTTAACTGGTGGTTTGTTCTGCAGCCATCTTAAATTGCTGTTCTCTTGTTCTTAACCCTTCGACCAATGGGGACAATTCAGATTGTGCTTGTGGCCACAGTAGTTGGAAGATTTCTGACACAATGTGTTTTGTGAAGCAAAGATATCATTTGTATTCGGCTCTACTGACGTTGAGGTAAGAGATGTTCTCTTTGAAGACATTTGCTGGATACAACTTGCTGCTGAAAGCCCTCCTTCACTCAACCAGCTTATTGTCATACTGTATGTGGCTTCTTTACATTCTCCCAGGTCCGTGAGGAAGGCTTATCAGGCCAGCTATACTTAAAAGCAGTTTACTTCAGCGTAAGATTTTAAGTAATTAAAGAAGTACTTCACTAAGCACTTCAATAAGCAGACTATTTTGTGTAAACTATACACACTTAAGACAAGCATGGGAAGCACCAAAAGCCCTTACAATTGCATCAGCACCAGAACAAATAATCCAATAACTAGTTCACAATTTCTTTGGATAGTGGTGGGGGTGCTATCACAGTGAAAGAAGGAGTGCATGGCCATTTGAGTCCCACAGATCACAACATGAAATAAAAAATAACACACCTGAGTCCTGAAATGGCCAATTGTATGCTTTCTCTCCAACAGATTTAGCACTGTCTTTTAAAAATCACAAAATTTATTATAGAACTGAACCCTTTGAATGAAGTTGCAGAATTGGTCAACATATAAAATTTGTAACTCAAAAATATAAGTGTTGACCCCCAAACATAATCCAAAACGTACACTGAAATGCATGTACTTCAGCTAAAGGTGGAAATAAAAGATTTCTTTCTTTGCAGAGTTTCAGTCTAAAAAAAGTGAATACACTTTCTGGCCAATGATGGTTATTATTGAAGGTATGGAATGTTCTGGAGTCTGTCGGTCTGGTGTTCTTGCACATGTGTTAAGGTTACTAATCACACATTTTTATCTCTGGAGTCTTGGCAGATGCAGTTTGTTCAGGAAGTACTATATTGAGAAGTTCTTTCCGTCACTCTTCCAGAAGAGCAGTAGAGTTTCACACTGAAGTCACCACAAATGTGTTTTAGAGAAAGGACTCTTGAACTGAACAGTATTTTCTGTAGCAGGTTCTCTTGTGTTACAGTCATGCTACTTTATATTGTATTTCAATGTAATGAGAAATTCTTACAGTTCATAGTCAGTCTCGTGGTAGTTCACTTTGTCGCACCTCCATTGTATAAAAAGACAAATCGGAACAATCAGCACACAATAACAAAAAAAAAAATTGACCTTAAGGTAAAACTCTTTTTTTGATTTCTAAAGGTATCAGGAAAAAAGTTTTTAGAACTGTGGTTCCTAAGATGGCGGGAGCTTTCATGACACCTCCAAAGTTCTTGAACAAGTTATACCTCAACACTGCATAGGAGTCTCAACAAGCATCTAGAGTTGAATTTGAACACACAAGCTTCTCTTTCAGAGCTAGGGAATGCTGTAACCAAGCCAAGGCTTGCATTGACAACTCTTTAAACTAATATTGTGGCCAATAAGTATTTTAGGATAGCCTGAAGTTGTGAAGAGCAATTTAGAAATATTCAGGTTAAATTCTTTCTATTACTTTCTGTACATAAGTAGAGTCAAAGATCTACTGTTTATGAGTAAAATCAACATTCTTCTGTTCCTGCTTGAGCTACAAGTATTTCCTTGATGAATGAATAAAATTTCTATGCTTTACATTATACTTTTTGCCAACTTTTGTTTTAAGTCTTCTAGGAATAGGTCATTAATATTTAAGAGAGCTTGACTTGACAAAAGTCATGAATATTTTATTCTTTGTTCATTTGGAATCAGAACTCAATTTTCCCAAATCAAGAATAATATTTTTCTCTAAGTCATCTGCGTACCACACTCAATAATAAAACGTAGCTTCTGGAAATCTTTCAACTGACTCAAAAGGCCATAATGATTAAAGTTTTGTGTTTCAACTTATATGTTTCTGCTCACAAAATTGATTGGTTAAATGAATTTAAAAACTGTAGCAAACCAAGCCATGCAATTGGCTTCCAAAGTTTCTAGTTTCAACAAATGAAGAATAGGCCACGCCTCTGATTCTTTATAAAAAAAGCCTCTAAAATATATGAGCTTTAGTGATATAGAAAAATATTGAGATGATAAATTCTATGGATGTGTGATAATTAAGTCGTGAATATTAAAGAGACAGATTAATTATATCGTGTCAAAACTCAGTAAAAAGCAAAGTTCTTACGTAATTGTTTTACATATTTTAATTTATTTTAAAAATAAGTAAAACAGTTAATAGAATTACATAATATATTACACTTACCTTTAAGATTATGCATAAAAATTAAATAAGTTAGCCAATTAACTGCCAGTTTTACTTTTAAAAAATGAAGATTGTACTTTTAGAAAGGCATTATTTTCATGAAAATGAGTCAAAGTTCAAATCCTGTTTCATCAGCCTTCAGATGAAATTCTAAGATCATATGTGCTTGATTGGTAGTTACTTGCGAACAGTAACAAAACCCACAGGAGTATCTGAAAAGCGCATTTGGCCAATATTTTCTCCCTCATTGAACACTGAAAACTGATTAAATAATCATAGATTTTGTAAGACCTTGAACAAAATACTTGGTATCCATTCCTAGGCTGCCACCAAAAATCTGAAGGCAGGATGGCGAAACCTCTTTTTTCCTGCTTTCCACTGCTGCCTCTGCCAACTCCAGAGACCATTTAGCACTGGAGCGATGGCACGTTTCATCAAGTCGGTGCATGGTGGGGAAGTATTGTTCTCCTCACCCCCCAACAGACCTAAATTCTGACTTCTTAAACCCTGGTCCAGTTGAAGGCTATGAAAAATATTGATGCTATCTTTAGATTTCATCCATCTATTGTCATACTGCAACCACGGTCATACAGCAGCACCAATGGAAATCTTTTGTGAGATGTCAGGTTTTCTCTTAGCGGCATTGTCTCAAGGAGAGCGGAATACATTTCATTCTTTCTTGCCAGAGAGTAGCAGATAGAGCAAGTGCACAGGTTTGCTAAAATTGTCAGCTTCCCGATGAAGCAAGGTGCCGTTGATTGCACACACATCACTCATGGGTGCTGCATGCCAGCTCTGACGCAAACAGAAACTGAAGGGAGTTTCACTTCCTCAACATTCAGCTTGCATATGACCATGCAAAGTGCATCTTGTAGGTCAATCTAATAACTGATTAGCAGTCCACTTTACCATCTGAATTTTAGCCACCACAGTGTGACTATAGGGTGAAACCGGGGAACTATAGGCCAAGGAGTCTGACAAGAGTGGTAGAGACACCCTTGGAAAAAATGAGGAACAGAAATTTTCACTTGGAGAGGCAAAGAGTAATCAAGTAAAATAAAACAAAGAACTGTGGCTGCTGGAAATCTGAGACAAAAACATAAATCGCTGAAGAAACTCAGCAGATCTGGCAGCATCTATGCAGAGAAAACAGGTCAATGTTTTGAGCTCGAAGAAGGGTCACTGGACTCAAAACATTAACAAAGCCTAATCAAGGGTTGTCTACATGGCTTTAATAGGGGGAGATTATGTTCAAACGGTTTGACTGAATTTTTTTGGGGAGGTGACTAGGCATGTAAATGTGTCAATGAAGGTATTACAGTGGAGTGTGGTCTGCATGGATATCCGTAAGGCTTTCGACAAGATCTCACATAGGTCACTGGTTAAGAAGCTAAGGGTCCATGGGATCTGGTGTCATTTGGCAAGTTGGATTGAAAATTGGCTTAGTGACAGGAAGCAGATGATAGTGGTCGAAATGTGTTTTTGTGACTGGAAACCAATGTCCAGTGGTGTATCACAGGGTTCAGTGCTGAGTCCCTTGCTGTTTTTGGTGTACAATAATGATCCAGACATGAATACTGAAGATTTGAACATTAAGTTGGCAAGTGGGAGCATTGAGCAGAATCCTCTTCATTAAACAATGCGCTGCATTCTGTGAAACATCAGGATACCCATTTTTTTTCTTGGAAGAAAATTGTTCTGTATCTTTAACCAACAACAAGAATCCAAATGAACTCTAGTATGCATCTTCGTGACTGTGGACCCTTCGATAGTGCGCACTGTCCATGCTAATTTGCATGACAAAGCATGAATTCTGTGAGCATGCTCTAGGACGGCAAGGAGCTCTGAGGGGCAGCCGAGTCCAATTTGAGTTGGGTTCCTGTCAATGCATTCAAAGTGTCCCCACTGCAGCCTCTCAATGGTTATTTGGTGGTGTGTCCTGCAATGCAACTATGTACTCCTAGAATGTCCTGCCAGTCTATTAGAGAAGTACCATGATGGCTGTGAGGGGCTGGCGAATGTCAAATGCCAGCATTTGGGGATTAAGGAAGCACACAGCTGGTGCTCATGGATCATGAGATGCAGTTTAGTCATGCAAAATAGAAATCCTTTGAAGCAACAGCAAGTTGAATTTACCAGGTACCTGCTCTTGTTTCCGTGTTGAGATTGACATCTAGCTTATTTGGTGCATTTGGTAAGATGGGAAGTTAAATATTAATGAGGTGAATCGGGCAATTAACAAGGCATTTCAAGCAACAATTGCCCTCAATTGGTAACTCTTCACTGTCTAGCAAGAAACTTGCCATATGGCTTTGGATTATCCACTTGTATTTCTGCCAGGTTGAGAAAGTTATCACTTATCTCAGACTTGATGTGCTTGAGCTTTGTTTTAACACCAACAGAACAACAACACTTCCATTCTGGAAGCTCTGTTAGAAACGGCACTTGTCAGCAATAGAAAACAAGATGGTGAACAGAACAGTAGCAAAAGATACTGAACTAAACTACAATTGATGGTGATAACAAGCATGGGGCTGGATGAACACAGCAGGTCAAGCAGCATCATAGGAGCAGGAAAACTTGACGTTTCGGGCCTAGACCCTTTCGCCAACAGTTGTTATAAAATGAATATTCATGAAAGCAATTAAAAATTCACAAACTCTACCTACTGATTGTTATTAATTACATTAGTACCTCAACAATGCTAATCAATATGATTTTGAGAAGAATACAAATAACCCCTCCACTAGGAAGAGAAGCAGACATCCAGGATATAAAGAGCAACATCTAGCAAAAAGATTGATACCCTCCAGAACAAGTACAAGCAAAATGTTTCTGGGGAAATTAGCAGATGATTGGACTTTCATTAGAAAGGAAGGGAATTACACTTCAAGAGTACTTTATTGTCTACACCATACTTTGGGATAACCCAACATTTTAAAGGCACTACATATAAGTCTTTCTTTTTTGTATGCAACCCATCAATTAATTGTTTTCTGTACCACCTGCAACTGCAGCATGTATATGGTTTCCTAATTTCTATAAGTATCAGTTTGTATGGTTTCAGTCCTTGGCAGGTACATGAATGATAATGTTTACTGCTCATAGCTAAAAACAAGTTGCTCTTTGGAAAACGTACAAAATAGGTACTTCATGTTCAGCTCCCAACAGTAGGAATAATCAGCTGTCTCGAGTTTCATAATGCATAGACTGGCATGCTGGTACTTGTCCAACATGCAGCACAACAGAATTATGAGACAAAATAGTGTACCATTGATTTGCCATTCAGCAAGACTTGTTAATTACAGGTCTGTTGCCATACAAATAATTGTCAGTCAACTCCCTAAGGGGGGAGAAACTAGATAGTAAATCATTTCCAAGTAACTGTCACAGAGTTTCCAATAGGCATCAAGAAACTTTGACAGTGGCCTAGAAAAAGATGACCCGTGTACCCACAGCGAGTGTGAATGTTTGGTCTGGAAAACATGAATAATAGGTGGAAATTAAGTTGTAAAGATTTGGATGCATCATTACAAAAAAATGATTCAAGCTTAACCAAAATTTATAAGCAAATACTCACAAAGTTGCTTGTCATCCACATAAATCTCACATTTACTGACACCAGCATAAGTATACACCACAGATAATAAACAATGTAACACTAAACAGTGGCAAAATTCCGACATTTAGGTGTAATGTGATTATAATAGAAAGCTTAAATGAGAAGCTGTAAGCCTTGGTTCATTAATAGCACTACTGTATTTGAGTTAAGCTGGCGCTTCAGTAAGGAACTGCTGAATGTACTGCCTTTCAAATTATGCTGAATTCAAAGTAATATTTGCCTTTTTATGTTCACATAAAAAGATTCTGGTTGTGCAGTTCAGTTCCTTAAAACTTGGTTTCTTGATGGCTTTTGCATTTTGACATTGGAATGGCATTTGTACCAGCATGGGCATTTCTGCGTGAGTCACATTGGATGCCATTTTGGTAAGGCCATTAGCACTCAGGTATGGAATGTCCACTCATACATTTATCATTTTTAGCATATTTATTATAGATCTTTGAATATGCAACAAGCAGTTTGGATAAAGTGGAACACATAGATGTTATGTATTTGGATTTCCAAAAGGTAGTCAATAAGATGCCACATAAAAGAATACTGCACATGATAACTTATATGTTGGGGTGTAGACTTGATTCTAAGATGGCTGTGGAGCAGGACATTTCAGGCAGAGCTTGTCCACTCTGTCCGATTCTTACGCTTTGTATTTCTTTTCTTCTTTCGGCCTCTCGGCCCGGAGTGGGTGTGTTTTGGCGCCCCATGATGGCATCTTGGCAGCCCGTGGCAGCCTCTTGGCCTGGCATCTGGCTGGCAGTGAGAGCAGAGCCCAGCACATACGCAGTGATCGGAGGCTGTGAGCAGGTCCTGTCTGGGCGCATTCCGGGGCAGCAGGAAGAGATCAGTGACGGCAGCTTCAGTGGCAGCAGCAGAGATGATGGCATCGCGGCTCAGCACAGGAAGAGCAGATGGTGTGGGACGTCGCCAGTTTCTTCTGTGGCAGCATCAAGAACAGCTAGCTAAGGTCTTCCAGAGAGTAAGCTAAGCAGAGGAGATTGGGGCCCAGCATGGCAAAACACTCAGGAAAGACTGTTTTGCTCTATTTCTTTATTTTTCTAGTTTACATTAAGAAAGTCTTGAATGCTACCTGTTATCTTATTTCTTTATTTTTCTACTTATTCTATAAGGTCTGTAATGCTGAACTTTTTAACTTTGTTTCTCTCTTTTACTACTTTGTACCTAAGTTTTTGTACTTAGGTATCTTTGTACCTAAGATAGCCTCATGTGTGGCAACATCATACACTTTTTGCTGCACTCCCGTACTTCTGTACTTGACTACACATGATAATAAATCTAAATCTAAATCCAGATCTACGTTAGCATGGATAGAGGATTAGCTGACAGGAAACTAAGAGTTGAGACAATGCTCATTTTCAGATTGGTTATATAATAGAGAGCTACTAGGAACAGTGCTGGTGCTTCAACTATTTATGACCTATATTCATGACCTGGATAACGTGATTGAGTGTATTGTAGCCACATTTGCTAATGATACAGTAATAGGTAGGAAGGCAAGTTATGAGGAGGATATAAAGAGCTTGCAAAGAGATACAGATGGGTTAAGTGAGTCAGCAAAATTTGCCAGATGGGCTATAAGGCTAGAAACGTGATGTTGTCCAGTTTGCCAAGAGTAATAGAAAAACAGAATATTATTTCAATAGAGAAATATTCTAAAATGCTCGAATTTAGAAGGATCCAGGTGTTCTTATACCTGAAATAAAGAAGTTAGCATACACATGCAGCATGCAATTAGGAAGGCCAATGGAATGTGAACTCTTCTTGCAAGGGAGATAGAAGGAAATCGTGTTACAATTTTACAGGGCATTGATGAGACCACATTGGAATATTTACTACAGAACGTATTTTTGGTCTCCTTACATAAGGAGGGATTTATTTGCTTCGGAAGCAGCTCAAAAAATGTCTACTCAGCTCATTTCAAGAATGAAAAAATTTTCTATGAGGAAATAATGGACATGTTATGCCTTATTTAATTGGAATTTAGAAGAATGTGAAATGATCTTATTGAAATACATTCAATTTAGAGGAGGCTCGACATGGTAGATGCTAGAAAGATATTTCCCCTTGTGGGGAAATCAAGAACCAGGGGACACAGTTTGAGAATAAGGGGGCTCCCATTTGACACATAAATTATGAATTCTTTTTCTCTCAGACAGTTGCTATTGTTTGGAAATCTCTATCATAGAGGCGTGGAAACTGTTGTCAAAAATATTCAAGGCTGATTTAAATTGATGGTTGATCTATAAGAGAGCTAATTATTATGGAGGTTAGGCATGAAGGAGAGTTGAGGTCACAAGCAGATCAACCATGATCTTATTGATAGTGGATCAAATTCGATGGATTGAATGGGCCACTCCTGTTCCGGTTTCTTATTGCATCATTGACCTAAGCCATTTTCATCTGCTCCTACGTCCTTCCCTCCATGATAAGGTCAGAACTGGAGATATTTGATTGTACAGTATTCAGTAGCATTTTTAACTCCTTAGATACTGAAGCAGTCTATATTCATATTTCTCTGTCCTGATTTTGGCAGAAGCCTGCATATGTTCCTAAGAAGGTATTTTCATGCTTAACTTCATTTCTGGTGCTTAAGTTAGTGCAGTATGGTGACTGTAGTTTTATTCCTTTCTGTAGTTAAAGAATAATTAAGATTCTTGAAGTTCAGCTGAAGCCAGTGGTAGGCTTTCTCTATTGTGTGAGGATATTTTGTATGTGAATAAGTGAGTTTTCTGGATTGGTAGTACTAGCTCTTAAGTTATACGTTACAGCCGACTTACTTTAAGAAGTTTGGAAAACAGTTGTTTCAGCTGAGACCTACTTTCATTCTTGGTGGGGGTTCTCTTTTGTCACTAGTTTAAGGTTGCCTCTCTTTCTACTGATCCTTGACAAAATGAACCTGTAAACGTCAGGATTTTATAAAACAAGGCCAAATACAATAATCAGGGCTAGCTACGTTGTACATGAGAATTTCTCTAATAGTATTGAGCCATCTGAATGTTTAACGTTTAATTGTCTGCTGTGGCAAGATTCTGATCATTGTGTGTATTTTATTGCTTTCTGAATTTCTTCTTGTATCTTGGTCTGCCAGAGTAGTCATAAAACAAGGTTTCTGTGGATAGCTTTTGTTCCCTAGGACTCATCCATGGTCAACAAATGGAATCACTGACTGACTAAACAATGCATTTGCCAGCTGCATAATGCAGCTGTACACCACAGCTTTGGAGTTTGATCACGTATCTTCTGCTGATGCTAGGAATATTTGGCATTAAATGCATTACAGTGTCACCCTGATTGTGTCTGCCGTCAATATGGTTCCAAGTTCTGGGTGCATTAACTGCATAGTTCTGTCACAATATCCATGATAAATCATCATTTCCATGCACAAATCTCCTCAGATGAGTAGGTACAAACGCTTTCTGTGCATTTCTTTCTGGTACGATTCTCCCCATCCTATGATATGGTTTGATAATGTTGTGCCAAAATAGAATTATATCAATTGGTGCTTATTTTCCTTTCTCTTTCTTAATTTAATAGCTTTAAGAAAAATATTACACTCAAATAAAAGTTGTATGTTAATTAAAGGTCAACCTGCTGGCTTAGACGCAAGAGCATTGATTTATTATGCAGTTATGCAGACTCAAAATAGACATTAAGGGATTGTAAACGTGGGCAAATGGGTCATCGGCACGTTTTGCATCTAATTTCTTTAGTCTACAGTTTTCTAAACAGCTTAGGCAGCTGCATTTGTTTGCCAAGTATTACATTTATTTTACATCAAAGGTTCATTATGGTCTCACAATTCATCCAAAACAATTCAAATGCATAACCTGTCGCAGTTTTCTGGCTTTTAAACAGACTTGGACTGTTTACTTTCAAATTTAATTTAGAATGGGATCACTAGGTGCTCTATGCACAACAGAACTCCTAAAGGCCAATACAATTTATTTTGTTACAACTTGCCTTTAGCAACAGATTATTTTATTCCAACATTTTGAATGCTTCTATAATGTTACAAAGTATTTTTGAAATTTGTTGGAGCAACAATATTTATGTGCTCAAAACAATATATGTTTAAAAACAGAATATTATTTGTGCACAAGGAATTTAGAAATAAGTGAATCATGTACGTGATTTCAGAGCAGGAGAAATGGAGAAGATAGGATTTAGAAAAACATTTTATTTCAGTACAAATTTTCAAATGAACACCAGGTCCACAAGACAGTGATGTGTTCCATAACTGTTGACATGTGAATATGTAGGTAATGAAGGCAAATTTAGGTATGCCTCTGATAATTTGTTAATGTTCATTTGTGTGCACTCTGTCTCACCCACAGTTGCATTTTTATAATCACTAACTTTACTTTTGTGAAATGTGTAGCTCTGCTATTGTTTGTTAACGTTGGTAAAGATGATGTAGAATGCTGTATTCTTCAGGCATTACTAGTCACCTCTAGGCCTACAAGGAAAGAAAATGAACAGATACTAGTATCCTGGCTCCAAATTATATCTACAAATAGAGCTTGTACTACAATACACTAGATATACATTACACCATAAGACCATAAGGTATAGGAGCAGAATCAGGTCATTCAGCCCATTAAGTCTGCTCTGCCATTTGAATATGGCTGATATGTTTCTCAAGCCCATTCTCTTGCCTTCTCCCCATTACCCTTGATCCCCCTACTAATCAAGAACCTATCTCTCTCTGTCTTAAATACACTCAAAAATTTGGCCTCCACGGCCTTCTGCATCAATGAGTTCCACAGACTACCCACCCTCTGGCAGAATATATTCCTCCTCATCTCAATTCTAAAGGGTCGTCCCTTCACTCAGAGACTGTGCCCTCAAGTCCTAGTCTCTCCTACTCGTGGAAACATCTTCTCCACATCCACTTTATCCGGGCCCCTCAGTATTCTGTAAATTTTAATCAAATCCCCCGTCATTCTCCTAAACTCTGTTGAGTACAGATCCAGAGTCTTCAACCACATCACATGTGACAAGCCCCAAATCCCCAGGATCATTCTTTCAAACCTCTTCTGCACCCTTCCAATGACAGCACATCCTTCCTTACATACACATACCAAAACCCCTCACAATATTCCAGTGCAGTCTGACCAGAGCCTTATACAGCCTTAGCAGTACATCTCGGCCCTTGTATTCTAGCCTTCTTGAAATGAAATCTAACATTGCATTTGCCTTCCTGTCAACTGAACCTCCATGTTAACCTTAAGAGAATCCTGAACTAGAACTCCTAAGTCCATTTTTTGCTTCAGATTTCTGAAGGCTTTCTCCGTTTCTATTTTTCCTACCAAATTACATAACCTCATATTTTCCCACAATGTATTCCATCTGCCACTTCTCTGCTTGCTCTCCTAGCCTGTCCAAGTCCTTCTGCAGCCTCCCCACCTCCTCAATACTACCTGTCCCTCCACCTATCTTTGTCTCATCTGCAAACTTAGGTACAATGCCCTCAGTTCCTTTGTTTTTGTAGTTGTGGGAGTCACTGAGAAGGGAAATGTAAGAGTAGAATGATATTACCCAAGCTTATCAAAGACAGCTGGTTCAAATGTATTCACCTTTTCCTAGACCCTATATCTGCCTTCAGGAAAATCAAATGTTTTAATTTCTGATTTCTGCTCTAGTTAACATCTCCATTATGTAACATCTTATTGTGCAGAGAAGTATTCTTCACATATTGAACAAGAAGGAGCACATAGACATATAGTCCCTATAGAGGTGGATCTTTTCTTAAAAACATGTAATCACAGCAAAGCCTAACCTTAACTAACGGACGGACAAGATTTAATAATTTAAGACTCTTATTGTAACAAACAAACTAAAATCAGTTCTCAAGAAAGGTCGCTTTGAACATGAAACTTTAACTCTGTTTGTCTGTCCATGGATGTGGCCGGACCTGCTGAGTATTTCCAGCACATTCTGTTTCTATTTCAGATTTCCAGCATCTGAAATATTTTCCTTTAACTAAAATCAATAAAGATCAAATATTAATTAATAGGCAACAGATACATCAAATGAAGAAAAAGCTAACTTTCTTCGCAACTAACACAAATAAAAGTTGCCTTATGAAATCTACACTATGCTTTTGGCAAATATGTAATTTTTAAGGGACTATTTCAAAGTTATTTCTCCCTCTCCAGCAAAGTTTCACCTGGTCCTGCTATGTTCGGTAAAAGCTTCCAATCTCTTTGATCTACAGTGCCCAAATTTACGACCTACAAGGTGCAACTCAATGAATCCTCACCTCCTTCAGGTTATGACAGCACCAATGATCCATATTTACAGAGGTTGCTATATCTGACTCTTTTAAATCATTTAGTTAGCCTTTCACAGAGAGTTTTACTTCTGCTCCTGTCATATTTTACACAACAGAGAGAAGACTTGCTCCTGAAAGAGTTCCAAATTCCTATTCCTTGCTTTTCAACAATCACTTCGGACTGTGACCTGCTATGAGAGGTGCTAAAAACTACAATTGAATTACCTCAGTGGATCTCTTTAACTTTCTGTCACTTCTTAACTCTCCTCCCCATGACATCCTGTTGTCATGTAGGTACTTTATTGCACTGAGAAGTGCAATAGGAGATCCAGTTAGACATTTTCACAAATTCTCTTCTCCTTTTAATTTAAATGGGCACAAGTGTCTTGCCAAGCCCACTGTTTATAACAAACATGACTTATATCTGCCCTTGAGATTCAGTAGCTGACCACATATCAGGCAGCATGGTTGCGTTACAATGATTGGTATGTGATGCCTTTAAAAGGTGTGAGCCTGCCAAGTTTCTATGCTGGACATGGACCAGAGCATGGAGTCTTATAGGGATCTGAATGATGTAGGATATGGTGAGATTTGTAGCAGAGTTACATGAGAAGTCTTGCAAGGTCTGTCGTGACATCAGAAGGAACTCGTTGTATCTTTTATGTATTTGCCAAATGGTGAGGCAAGACAGCAGTATGTTGCCAATTAAGGGGGACTATAGCTTGTTAAATGCCTTATTAATGGTACAACTTTCCCCATTAATTTTCAGCTACATATCTTAATAATTGCGCCAGATAAGCTATACATTGAGAATTCTTGATATGGAAGTCAGAGCAGATCTGGCAACTTCGTCTCACTGCTGGCTGTGAGGAGACTTCATTGAGTTCAACACCAAATAGCAGCTCAGGCCATGCTTTAGGAGCACTAGCCGCATGCACCCCTTGTCCATAGAATTTGACATTTGACATTTGCCAACTCCTCATGATCATCATGGCACTTTTCTGAAGCACTTGCAGAAATCTTTGGAAGCACAGCGTGTTTTGTGGGGTGTACCAGTAAGCGACATTGAAAGGCTGCTGTAAGGACATGTTGTGCACTGGGGCAGGCCTCCAGCTCACAGATTAGACCAATCTGCATCTCAGTGCTGCTTGCTTGTTCTCTTCCAAAGCACCTACGTGGATGCTCACAGCCATGCTTTTACTTTCCTTACCATGATGTGCCATGTCTGTTGACTCTTCAGTCAGAGTAAATGGCTACTGGTCCTGCTGTATTGAGGTTCTCTTTTGTACAGGCACACAAACAGGCTGCTTGTCACACATATCAGCAGGAATCTCTCTGGGGTTGGGGTAACATCTTGCTGTACAGTACAGTGAAACACCAATGGAATACCTGCAGTATGTGTCAGCTGCCTCCGTGGCAAACACACTGCACTATTATTCAACTAAGTGGCCATGTTGGAAAGTGAGTGGGAGCTCATCTTCACTCCGGTCAGTCTCTGGGATTAGTTGTCCACTCAGCCAAGCATGGTCTGGTGATATGTCTGACTACAGTCCAGGAAGTGGACAATGTCCTGTGAGACCATCACAAACAATGAGGAGAATCATGTATCTTTAGCCAGGAAGCTGTCAAAGATAATAGTGTACAGGGCAAGTCATGTCTAGGGGCTTAAGTTCAGCTTTGCTGGAACATTGCTGCAGCCAGTGTCAGATAGAACTATTGGCATGTAAGCATGATACAGAAACCCAAGCTATTCTGGGGTCATGTGTTTAAATCTCACAATAGTAGATATTTGAATTCAGTAAAAATCTGGAATAAACGCTGGTCCAATGGCAACCATGTAACCACTGTTGATTGTTGTAAAATTTGGTTCATTAATATCCTTAAGGGAAGGAAATTTGCCATCATTACATGGGTTGACCTATATGTGACTCCAAACTCATGACAATGTGCTTGACTCTTAAGTACCCTCTGGGGAGTTAGAGGTGGGGAATACATGCTGCCCCAGTTATGACACCCTCATCCTATGAACGTATAAACTAAGAAGTATGGTTGAGGTAAGTGAGTAGGGTGGCACCTGGGTAGGGTGACAGGACCAAAGGTGGCTAAGTGGGTTCTGAGTTAGTCTGGTCAGATAGAGTTGGTGGATCAGGAGCTAGTCTAGCTGGGTGGGGTGAAATCGGATGATAGGGAAGTGGATCAAGGGGAATTTGGATGATGGGATTTAGTCAAATGGTAAATTGGGGTTGTCACTGGAGTCAAGGAGAGAGTCAAAATGGTCATTTTTATAGCTACTGAGGTATTTAATCCATCCTACATTTCCTGGGTTACTATCCAGATAAGTGATTGGAAGTAATTCAGAGTGGTACCTTTGCCAGTTGTCTGAAGTGTCTGACTCTAACTCAGTCGGTTACTTTTTCAAAGCATCCCATGCAGCAGGGGAGCTTTCAGTCAAAACTTCCTGGGTAATTCCTGTGGAATCAGTGCACTGGGATTTTTGAATGGTGGGTCACTACGTGCATCACTTGGCTTCTGCTGGAGGCCAGAATATCTGGGCCCATAATGCAGTGGTAAACCAACAATAACTGTACAGCAGTTTGCCACACAACACAAATTCTTCAGAAACTGAATGCTTAAGTTACTGTTTGTAGGGGGTGTTAACTCAGCTCTATAAGCTTTGAGTGGTGACATGAGAAAATTATTATCAGCAAACTCAATTTGTAATTGTCGGCCTTTCACAGGGCAGCAAGGAGACCCTTGGCTACCAATCTGACTGTCTCTGAAAGTCAAACAAGTAATGCAGCCTGATAAAAAGCCAAGCATATGTCTTACATCCAGCATTGAAAAAGGAAAAGCTATTGTTGAAATTATGATGATTAATCTACATGCAAACCTTATTGATTTGCAGAAATTCTAGGAGGCTTGCCAGTGTTTGATGTTGAATGTCTGTCTTGGTGTGAATCACTTTTGCAGAAAGTACCATCACCAAAGGTGAGAATGTTTGTGTTAAACACTTTTTAAAACTTAAAAGCCTCGTAAAATATATGATGGATTGACAAAGTGATTCAAACACTGAAATCATTTATAGAAAAACTTACAGAATGGTGTGAAAGGCATGACTTGGCAATAAGAAGATCACAGTCTTTGGTAATGAGAGTGGTACATTTGCCAATCATATTGCTTTATGACTTGTTGGAGGGCACCAAACCCAGGGAATGACAGATGATGCTTTCAGCCTACATCACAGGGGAAAACTGCAAACAGATGGGGATAATTGTGTAAGGCACCTAGGCTGGCGTAATATGGGTAAGGAGATGCCATGTCATGAATACCAGTATATGAATGTTCACAAAAGCATTAAGCTTATAAAATTAACAGTGTGACTGAAATAAGGTCAGAGGGTTTGGTGGTTCTCTTACTTGTGTGAAAAGGCTGCATAATTAATACAATAAAAAATGGTGTATATGGTGATACTGAGGGTGTTGACCTGAAATGCCTTTAATTTGAGGAATTTATATTATCATTGTGATAGTAAATGTCAATATTTCTTTTTACTGTTTGATCATTAAAAATGCTAAAATTACCTGCATGCTCTTACTACTTTCCCTTGTACTTCAGGATTAATATCAGATCTTCACAGTATAGCTGTAGCCATCTTTAAGCTGGAGTGCCTACCAGCCATAATGTAGAGACAGAAATAGCTCAGTTGTCAGCATCGTTTATGCTAATTTGCATTCACAGTGTCATCACTTTGGCAGGCACAGGAAGCTGTTCTTATTTGCAATTTTTGTCTTTTGCCTGAAGAGAAATTTATAGTACAGCTCACTTCTTTGTGCTTCATCAGGCTAATTAATGGCAAATTGCTCAGTTAATCAGCAGAAAAGGGACAAGAACGCAAGAAAAATTGGGTGTAGTCTTTTGAAAAACCACATTGAAATAACGGAACTGATTTAATGACATTCTTGTGCTCAGTATTTTAAAAATAAAATTATGAAAGCATATTTTGAATTGAGGTTCCAAAATGTAATAATGCAACAAAACTCAGAAAGAACAAAATCATTCATGTGATTGCTATAGCCAGCCTGAAAATAGATTCCCTTCAACACAGCTGAAAACACATTATGAATGAGAGCTGTGTCCATCAGGATCAGTGTTGCTCTCTACATTGGCATGATGCTGGCAAGAAAGGACATAACCAAATTGCACTTTGAGTCGTAATAACACATTTTAAAATTCTTGTTTACCTCATACAGATATCGAGCACTTGAACTAAAGTTACAATCAAACTTTCATTTGCGAGGTCATTTTAAATATAAAATAGATGCTCTTTTGTAGGCTTAGTGCTAAAGATTTATTTTTGTCCAGCGCCTGGAAGTGCTGTGCAATCTTCCATGAATGATGCAGCCCCTTTTGTCAGTGAAAAGCCTGTGGCACCACCTTCTGGATGAGGTTTTCAAACAAATGCAATTAGACACAAAATCAATCCTGCAACAAAACAGCACAGGTGAATGGATCATCTTAGGTTTGATTTAAACTTAGGACAGTAATCATGTGAGTGGAAACAGGGGTGTTTGAGATTTAACTCCTTAACTACATCGGAAAAGGCTTCCCACCAGGAAGCTCCATCTGCTTGTTGCCAGGTTTGGGAGATCAGGAAGCTAAAGGCTGAAAGACCACATCTGGGGGAGTGGGGGTGCTTACTGCAGTGCCATGGGGACCAAAGATTCTCTTGCAAAACCCAAAGGAGCTCTCCTGATCCTCCTGGCTGCAGAAATGAAACTATTCAATCAGAGTTGGCTGCTCAGAACCACCATCATGAGCAATGGCCTCACTCATAACTGAGTGAGTTGAACCAGGGTGCGGGGGTGGGGGGTGGGGTGGAGCATTACATCCAATCAGCAAATCCCACTAAAGGGTGGGGGGGGTGTAGGAGAGTGCTAATAAGGGTGGACAGTGCCATTGTCTTGAGAGTGGGCATTCGCAGCAGGAGCTCCTCTATGAAACAGTGTGCCTGAACAGGAGGATATTCTCAAAGCTGTAAGGCCACTAGGGTTTACCTGAAAGGTTCCCAACTGGGCAGAGGGGACCGACCCCAACCTCTGAGAACATCACAACAACAACAACCACCATATTGGTCACTTAGATGGCTCGTTAACCAGCCAATAACACTTTAACAAACCTATTTTGGTTAGAAATGTGCCACTTCCAACTCTACTAATATAGCATTCCAATCAAGGAATTGGGTGGAGGTCTGTCTTTGTAACTAAATGAACCTCTCCGTAGTTTCTGCAGAATCTGATTGAATCATTAGGTTGAGGCATAATGTAACTGGATAACTCCAGCTACTTTTACTGGTTTTAGCTAGGCAGCTTTCCAGCATGTATTTGATTTCTGTTTTCATCTGGCCTGGTTTCATTGGCCCTAAGCAAAACAGGAGTAGATTCTCCTACAATGACATCATGCATGGCTAAAGTTGTAAATTCTGCTTTGCCCTGACAGATTTCTTCAATTTTTTCTCAGTAGCCTTGCTGGTTGTGCTCATTGTTGTGAATCTAGTTATGAAAACATGGTGTGCAGTTTCCCTAATATATCAGTGTTCACTAACTATATAGAAGGATATTCAATTTGGGAATTGTTTTAGCCTCCTTCTGCCTCATTTTGACTGACTATTTATTCAATCTTTCACTGCCCTCACTATCTAACACACCTCTTCTTGCCTATCTTTTCCACTGTTGTGGTGTATTTTTTAAGTGCTTTATTTTAATTTTCTAATCAGCTTGTTCAGCGTCTGGGCAGGTTGGACTTGAAATCAGGCCTCCTGGTCTGGGGTAAAGGCACTACCACTGCACAGTAAGAGGGCCCCTCTATGGTGGTAGTTTTTGAATCAACCTGTTCAGAGATGTTATTTACACACCTCTAGAGCAGATGGGATTTGAATGCAGGCCTCTGGAGTTGGGACAATACCATTGTGCCACAAGTGGGCACCATGGTAATGGTATTGCTTCAACAAGTGACTTAGCTGATTCTTTTTCCAGTGAAACTGGTTCTCAATCAAATAAATTGCTTTACCAAAACTTCTGACTATCTTCCACGGATCACTGAACTGTGCTTTCAGTATTCAACCTCTCAAAGCGGTAATATTATGCTCTATACTCCAGCTCAAATGTCTGGATATTGGTAAGTTTGCCAACACATTTTTTCATTGTCATTTGTGAAGTTCAAGATGCTTGTGAGCTGCTTTACAGGCTTCCTTGAGTTACTCTCAGATAATAGATATATAATCTAACATGGAAGATTCACCCTTCTATTCTAAAGATCTTTCTTTGATTAGTTTCAGAAATCCCCTTACCACATGATGTAAATTACTTCAAAAAGATTAACCCAGTAGACTCATTTGATTAACCCCACATGATAAACAAGAGAAATCCCTGCCTCTTGTCTCAATGGTAAGGATATTCATGGCAGTTTGTCCTGGTCATTGTTTCAAGATTTCGATATTACTGTTCTGAAGCTCTATGTCTCTGGGCGTGGTATGCTGAAGACTGTAACTCTGTTATACCAGCCAATTTATAAATTCCTGAAAAATTTTAGACATAGATTTGGAATCTTGATCCAATTGGATCTCAAAGAGCAATCCATAATGAGTAAAGAACTGGGTTAACTTCTCTACCACTATCTCAGCAGTACTGTTCTCAAGGGAATAGGAATTGAGTAACTGAGTAGTTATATCCAAAATAGTGGGGATATATTTGTGTTCCTGTTTGTTTTTAGTAAGTGTCCCCATGTAGTCTACGGACACCATACTAACTGGTTACTCAAAACTGATCTGGGAATTAGAGGTGACATTTTCATTTTAGGTTGTGCCTTTCCTATAATCTGATACATATGGCACATTTTAAAAAACTGTATCACATCCATCCAGAGACCTGGCCAGCAAAAATGTTAACTTGTATATGCTTTGGTCTTTTGGGTTCCCACATGTCCTGTATAAAAATTTCATGGGCTTTCCATAATATTTTCTGGCGATACCTGGGCTGTATCACTATCTACTGAACTGGTGTCCAATCTTCACCTGCAAGTTTGTGAAGAGTTTCACACTTCTTCATCAGAATCCAATTTCTCATATACTAACTTACCAATATTGTCTTGGCTTTGGCTTCAGCTTGAGTTGATTGGGCTACTTTGCTTAACTTTGGATCAGCCTTCCTGACCCCTGATCAGCAAAGGATTGCTGAACATTTCCTTTGGGTTACCCAAATATCCAAGAACGTTTCAGATAACCAAATATCCGTCCATGATGCCAATTTGACCTCTGGTGATGGACTTTGTTTAACCATTGATCAGGTCAATAAAAATTAAAGAAAAGTTTCTAGAAGGTGTGTTGCAATTACTTTGTCTCCTGGACCTTGATTTGGCCTTGCCTTGATTACTGGAGAAGCCACATTTCCCCTCCAGCCAAATTATTTCTTAGGAGTAGGTCAATTCTAGGCAAACTATAGACAACCAGTCTACCATCTGAGACATTAGGCCACACTTCAAGTGCACCCTACAAAAGTACAGGTATATCTTTCCCGCCAATATTTTTTACTGAAACATTCACATTCACTGAGATGTTTGATGTGTCTTTCCCTAGCAAAAAAGATTGAGTGGCTCCAGTATTCCTTAATGGAAGTACATGTTTACCTGCATTAAAAGAGGAATAAGGGGATAATTTTCTCTTGACTGCAACTCCCTATAACTCTCTGGTATCTTGTTTAGCTTCCATGCACTCACAATTATGACTTGGTCTGTTGTACTCTCAGTTAAGGCTCCTCTCTTTGCTTCAATCCTTTGTACTCCATTTTGTGCCTTGCACTTACTCCACAATTTCCAGCTAGAGGTGTCTACCAATGACTCAAAAAATTTCCTTGCTAGCCTGAAGAAAAGATCCTGGAGCATTTCTAATGGCCATTATCATCCATGGCTGCTTGCCCTCTGTTTCTCTTCTGGGGTTTGTGGGGTTGACAGAACAGGATCTGGACATTATTGTCAGCCAATCAGCTGTCTGGCAGGGTTTTTATTATTATTCATTGGATGTGGGCATCACTGGCTAGGTCAGCATTATATTGCCAAGCTCTAGTTTCCCAGAGGGTAGGTAAGCGTCAACCACATTGCTTTAGGTCTGAAGTCACATGTAGACGAGACCAGGTAAGGACGGCAATTTCCTTCACTAAAGGATATCAGTGAACCAGATGCATTTTTACGACAACAGACAACAGTTTCATGGTCATTATTTCACTCTTAAAATCTTGGTTTTTATTGCACCAAGCAGCCCGCTTTATTGGCACCACAACCATTAGCATCCACTCCCTCCACCACCAACACTCAGTAGCAGCAGCATGTAGTATCAACAAGATGTACTGCAGAAATTCATCAAAGATCCTCAGACAGCACCTTCCGAACCCACAACCACTTCCATCTAGAAAGTTGAGGGCAGGAGATACATGTGAACACGATCACCTTCAAGTTCCCCTCCAAGCCACTCACCATCCTGACTTGGAAATATATTGCCATTCCTTCACTGTCGTTGATTCAAAATCCTGAAATTCCTTCCCTAATGGCATTGCGGTCAGTCCACAACAGGTGAACTGCAGCAGTTCAAGAAGGCAGCTCACCACCACCTTCTCAAGGGCAACTAGGGATGGGCAATAAATGCTGGGCCCAGCCAGCAACGCCCACATCCCACAAAATTTGAATTAAAAAATTAAATTCCACAATCTGTCATGGCAGAACGTGAGCATCAGCTGGGTGATTGGATTACTAGTGTAATGATAATCCCACTAGGTCATCACCTCCCCTGCAACCTTTTAGTTCTTTATGTGTTTTCTTACAACTGGTGGGAGTGAATTTTTGAATTCCTTTAGAAGAATTATTTCTCAAAGTATATCCAATAGGTTCTCCACCTTTAATGCCCACAAATAATAGTCAAAAATATTATCTTATTATGTGTCACCCTTTCGTTTTCAGCCTTTGAAGCTGGTATCCCCTTTCTGACTCCCTTTCTCTCATGCCTCGTGTCTTTTCCTTTTTATTCTGCTCCCTTTATAGTTCTCGTTCCAACGTTTTAAACTCCCTTTTTCTTGCACTGAAGTGCTTCTCTTTCAAATTCTAGGCTTCTATTTTATTTCTTCTCCTATTTCTAATTCAAGATGGTTCATCTGCAACCGAATTCTAGTTAATTCAATTGACTCACCAGCTGAATTGCTTTGTCTTTCTTTCAATTTCAAATGCTGCACTATTACCCTGATTATGTCTCCTTTCCTCACCCCTGCTCTTCATTCTAACTTCAACCTCTCTTCCAATTTTCATAGTCATCCTTGGTTACTTAAAAAAAAGGAATGAATCTTCCATCTTCAGAAAAGTCTCAGCCAAAACCATTTTGGCTTCACAATGCACAGCAAACCTGGCATCTTTCTATTTATCTGTTTTCAATTGTTATTACCCCATCATCAACTACACATTGGCAGCATTGGGTATCCCACTGCAAGTCCTCACTTTGATGTTATGATTTAAATGAGAAGAGGAGTACTGGCTTTCTACACTACTTCATGAGTTACAACATAAATTTAAATGTTTGCCCATTACTTGCTATGGCCATTTGATTTTTTTCTCTATAATAGATATAAAATAAAAAAGCTACATCAACTATATTTCTTTAATAAACACAGAAATATTGATTTATTATAAAACAAAACTTATTCAAAAATGATTCAGGACAGATTAATGCAGTTTGCAATGTGAAAATATAAATACATAAATAATACAAAACACATGAGGTAAAGGGACAACAATGGATTTCTCTTGGTTGTGATTTTTGTTTGGAATCCCAACAGTGTGGAAACAGGCCCTTTGGCCCAACAAGTCCACACTGACCCTTGGAGCATCCCACCCAGACCCATCCCCCTATAACCTACCTAATCTACACATCCCTCAACACTATGAGCAATTTACCATGGCCAATCCACCTAACCTGCACATCTTTGGAATGTGGGAGGAAACTTGAGTACCCAGAGGAAACCCACACAGGCATGGGGAGAATGTGCAAACCCCACACAGACAGTCACTCAAGGGTGGAATTGAACCTGGGTCGCTGGTGCTGTGAGGCAGCAGTGCTAACCACTGAGCCACCATGCCACCCCTTCCTTTTTTGGAAAAATATTCTTTTGGCTAAATGCTGTTAGTTATTGAAGAAAAAGAAGTTTTTGTTATGGGATGTTTGGGAGGTTATCAATCTGACCCATTGACAGATTGTTAGATATGCACAATTGTTTCTGGGGTCTTGGCAGACCTAGATTGCTCAGGAAACATAATATTGAGAAGAAGACAATCAAGTTTCACACTGGATTCTGAGCCAGGGTGTTTCAGAAACAGGAGAGAAATGAGCTAGGGAGTCTTTCTTCCACAGGCTTATTCCCTAACTAAAAATCAAATGATCTCTGAGCAAAACACTTTTGAAACAAGACACATGACAAGAAGAACAAAAGTAGCTATTTCTGAGAAGTGAGCTCAAGGTATGATCGGAAGTCAAGTGAATTTTCAAAGTGCCATTTCAAAAAAAGTTCCAATGTACTTTCAAAGACCCCTTTAAAACAAATGTCTAGGTGTTGTCACAGAACTTGAAATGAATCAATTTTCACACTATCTTTTAAAACCAAAATCATCAAAAAACATTAAATATGATGGCTTCATTGCCGATCAGCAATGAAAGAAGGAGAAAAAGCTGGTGTGTGATTGGAGGAGCAGTGTGCAGCACAGCATGATTCACTCAGACGGTGGTGGGTGAGTCTGCAGGATAGGTTCTGACAGGTTTTCAGGAAGACACCAGCCTGGGTAGAAGGGGAATCTGAGTCAGGCTACAGCTGGGGTTGGGGATGACAGTAGAGGGGAAGAGTAGGTCAGTGAAGGGAGTGGGAATGTGAGTCAGGCTGCAGTAGTGTGTGGTTGGTTATTGTACAGTGGAGGGAGGAGATGGGATTTGGGCTGGGGGGATGCAGTGGGGGGGGAGAGTGGTGGGAGTCAGGCCATAGTGTCAGCAGGGATGAGAATTGCGCTGCAAGAGACAAGAGGGTAATGGGAGTCTGGTACAGGGAAGGCTCCAGCAATTTTTTCATTCCCAAAAACATTTGGCATTGAACAATTTTTCATTATTCCAAATAATTAGCCTGGCAGCTGTTCTGATTGACCATTATGTTAGCATGCTCCAATTGGCTAATCAGAGTTTCCAGGGACTCAATCAGTTTGAATCCTGTGCTTTCATGAATGCAGCAAGTTAGTCAGTCATATTTAAGGTGCAAATTACCTGCCAGGATAATAATGCTGGCAGAAACATTTGAATGACAAAGTCCCTTGGATATTTTCATGGAATTAGACGGAGCAGACTAAGAGAAACAGGTTGGGAAAGGCCAAGTAGAGGAGGAAGGGAGTGAAGGGTGAGCAAGGGACAGGGGAGACATGGGAGAAATGATTCAGATGGACATGGGAAAGAGAAGACATGTAGAGAGGGAAAAAGTGTAATAAGTGGCAGAGCGAGATTATGAGAGATAAAACGGAAAAGTGAGAGAGGGGAATGAGGGAGTCAGAGTGGGAAAGTGGAAAGAGAGATGCTGAGTTGGAAAGGAGGAGGGAGAGAGAGACAGTGTGGGAAAACTAGAGAGGAGAGTGGGTGCGATGGAGTGGGAGAGAGAAAGAGAAAGTAGGGAGTGTGAGAGTGAGAGAGGCAATGTCCCAAATACCATCATCACCAGAGAAATCCAGAAAACTACCAACCCTTCCCCTTCTCTTCCTCCTCTATAGAAAGTAATCCATGATCTAGGCAACAGGAGGAAATCCCAGGCTTAAAGACAACCATCTTCTCATCCCCATTTTCCTGTGCATTCCACTTAGGTCAGCTTGGAGTGTGCCACTACAGAGACAAACCAAGGTTAGTGTTAGTTAAACCTAACTCCTCAGCTTGACCAAATCCCCATTCCCTTTCTTAGTGATTAAGACTTGGAGCTTAGTCTTTTTCTCTTTCCAACTCTGCTTCTTAACTGAAAAGACATAAAGAGGTTATCTCTGCTGCCTGCTAGATCTTAATTTCTCATTTTCATTAATTATTCATTTAATTGACTGAATTATTGCTTAGGAATCTTTAAAGTGAAACTGATGTCTACTACTCCAGCAAACTTTACCTTTTGAAATTTGTTTATCAGCCCCTGAAGTGGGAGAAATAATAAAATGTGCCCTCCTCATTCAAAAATGTTGGACAAACCTGGGTTAAAAGGATGAAAACTTGCTCTAGCTCTGACTAACTATGTTACTACTCCAGAAATACTGACTCTGACTGCCTCACCCTGTTACCTGACCTCACTTGGCACTTTACCCCAGCCCTGGCAACTGACTGCACCCACCCCAGCACCAAATCCGCAATAACTAACTCACCTTACCATCTCACTCATTTACCTTCCACCTGTACCCTGTCACCCACCAGGCTACCACTCAACCATTCATTCATCTACAAGATACCCTAACCTCTCACCCTACAGACTCACCCAGATGTTACCCGAATTGTTCACCGACTTGGCACCCTACACTATCATCCATTTTCCTGCCACCCTACTTGTTCATTCACTTCCTTTACAAACTCAACTTTCCTATGTACCTTCTTAAATTGCCTATGGGACCTTTAAACCCTGGAATATAGCAGTTACTACAGTAAAATGGGGACATATTTGGCATCCAGCAGTGATCCTGTGGTGTCCTGGTAGATGTGATGAATATGTACATTCTGCTTTTTTTGAAGAGACTAAATTGGGGGACAGAATTGAGGAACTCTAGGAAAGATTAAGGGAAAAGAAGAGGAATGGTAATCCGACTGTGTTTGCCACTCTGGATAAATTTGGTTCATGATGACTTAAGTAAATTGAAATTAACAGACTACTAAACCGATTAACTTTTTATTTTTTGTTTGATAATTTCTAAGCGTAAAATAGACATGTAACTATTTATAGGTCACTCAAAATATTTTTTATGTTGGTGCTTATATTGCTGGATATTGTATGCTGTAGTGGATACGTTCCTTTACAGAATATTATGAGTTCAACAAAGGAGTGTTAGATATGGCCGAAAGAACTGCGGATGCTGTAAAGCAGGAACAAAACCAAAGTTGCCGGAAAAGCTCAGCAGGTCTGGCAGCATCTGTGAAGGAAAAAACAGAGTTAACATTTTGGGTTCGGTGACCTTTCCTCAGAACCCTCATTGGGCCCAAAACGTTAATTCTGTTTTTTTCCTTCACAGATGCTGCCAGTCCTGCTGAGCTTTTCCAGCAACTTTGTTTTTGTTCCAGTGTTAGATATGGTCCTGGATAAGGACGTAAGATATGTCAAGTCAGCTGAAGGAAGACAACAAGAGAATTAGAGACTATGATTTATTTAGGTTTACATTGACATTTGATAACAAAAGTGCAAAATTTAATATAAAGGTGTAGAACTAGAAATTAGCTAAGCTGAATGTAAAGAAGACCCACACAAATTGATTGGCTGGAAAAAGAGGCATTTCAATGAGTAGACCAGCTGTGGGAGATATTTAAATAGAGGATCATTAAGATAGTGGTTGTAGTAAAACAATGTTTCAAAAGCTGAGGTTCCATTAAGAGAAATTCAAGCAAGATTGATATTCTAAAAAGAAACATATGATAACCATAAGGAAAATCAAATAGAAGAAAACCACGGGAAATATAGACATATTTATATAAATATAAAAGGTATAGAAGGGAAACAAAAAAGGACATTGAGAAAGAGAACAAAGAACATGAAAAAGGTGGTCAATGTAAAGAAAAGAACAAGAAATTCTTGCAATCACATAAGAACTAAACAGGTTTGGCAAATAAAGTTGGAACCATTTAGGAACACGTAAAATATTAAGAAATATTTTGCCTTAGTTCTTACAGAGGACAGTGAAATTAAGTCTCTGGGAATTCCCGTCGAGGATGTGGAATTTGCATTAATAATATTTGTGAGCGCATCTTGCAATAGACAGCTACTAAACTATTGCATGTTAATTGCTGCAATTTACCTTTAATTCGACTGCTTATTAAGAAACCTCACAAAGATTCGAATACTGAAACAATTCAGTTGCTAGTTAAACTTGTAGCAACCAAAATAAGACCCCTTAAGTAAGCAAGCCTCACAACTCAACTTAGCTATTTCTCAATTAATGGTGGAATTTAGCTACAATTCCAGCCAACATCATCTGTCTCTGGATAGCCAAGTTCAATCCTTGTGCAGTGTTGTTCTTTGAAGTACTGCTACTGAAGAATCCTGAGGCTGAATTATTATAGGAACTTCTGTCTTGTGAAGTTTCTGATGTGACATTATTGTTGATTCTTTAGATCCATTCATTCACAACATTGATTATACTTCTGTATTCATCAATTCTGTAGGTCACCTTCTTAACTGAAGTAGCTTCCCTGTTCCTTATTATATTCAGCATTAACTTTCTGTTCAAAACACAACTTTCCTGCAATTAACCCCTTTACCTCAGGACATTCCCTCTGTAGGCAGTCTTAATTGCCCATTTGCCATGAGACAGCAGGTTAACAAGCAGTGCTACTTCCTCTTTCCCAGGAAACAGCTTGTTTTTGTTTCTTTGACTTCTTCTTCTTAGGGATGGTTAATTAACACATTGCTTTTGATTCCTTCATAACAGTTACTCCTTGTCCCTTTCATCTCAGGAAACAATTTATTCCAGAAAAAGTTTTGCTGATTCTTTCAACCATTATTAAAGTTTTGAAGTTTACAGTATCACAAAACCTTTTGGAGTATTGTTTATTCATCTAAAATCTAATACTAAGGCTCAAAAGATTTTTGAAATTTAAATGCAAACAAGCCCTGATATCTAACTATGAACTTAAAATTTACTGGCCCTTTGGATTGGGCTGGGAAGTGGGAAGTATGACAAATAGTATTGGAAGGTTATGGAAGCTGTACCAGTTTCTTGCTGGTGGGAAAGGTTTGGTCTCTTTATATAAGGAAGGATGTAAATGCAGACAAGGCAGTTTAGAGGAGGCTTATTAGACTGTTACTTGTAATGTCTTATGAAGAAAGATTGGAAAAGTTGGGCATGTTTCCACAGGAGTTTAGAAGAACAGGAATAATTTAATTGAACTGTTTACGATCCTGAATGGTCTTGATACTGTGCATTTAAAAAGGTGGATATTTACTTTTGTGATTGAGTTCAGAACCAGGGGATACTGTTTTAAAATTAGGTTATCCTCTCAGGGCAGAAATCAGGAGAACTCTTTTCTCTTGGAGGGCTGTGTAACTTTAGAACTCTTTGCCTCATAAGGCAGTGGAGGTGGAGGTCATTGAATATTTTTAAGGCAGAGGTAGACAGACTCTTGTCAGGCGGGGGTATCAAATGTTACTGGGATAGATGAGAATGTGGAATTTAGAAAGCAAGCAGATCAGTCATGATCTTACTGAATGGTGGAGTAGGGCTGAAAGGGCTATGTTTGCTCCTAACATGTATGTTTGTAGGAGACAAACCACCAGTTTGAAGTATGCTAAGCTAACATAAGTGGATATGTGCCTCTTCCTATCTCTGCGGTATAGGGACAAGTTACTCAGGGCAGGGCTTCAGAAGCAGCTGGGAAAAGTCTTTCTTTTTTGGAACTCCGTGGACCACTCAAGAGACCTTGGTGACAATGCTGTTGCTTATTCCTAGTCACACCTCCTCTATGGAGCCTGCCTGACTGCTCACAGTGAACCACAAAAATAATTACCTGACTTTGAGTGTGCATAATCACTCAGCAATGGCCGACCCTAACAGTCGTTCTGCTGACTGCTGGCCTCTGATTGGCCAGTATTGCTTAGGACAGGCACCTGTCATTAATAACCAGAGGCCTGGTAGCTGCCATTTAGTGGGCTCCTGTTAGCCAAATATAGTGTTGTATCCCACTACTTGCTGAAGAGCGGTCACCCTTTCCGGCTTTTGTCTCTGAATTCAGTATCCCTGGCTCCAATTGAAGAGTAATGCCCTGTATTTCCCTCTGGTGGAGTCACAAATTCATCAGCCAATCATTCAAGCCTTATTTAATGTCAGCTAACAGTCACTTGCTTCGAATGAATGGAGGTAAGTCAATTACTGTTGTAGCATTTACATTGTGTAAAATTTGAAATAATTACCAACAAACATTTGACTGTTCAGGTATTTTTGACTGCTAAAATATGTTTTTGTGATAGCATTTATGTTTGCCCTCTCAGAACCTTGAGAAGCATGGACATGTAATAAAAACATAATAATTTTCTTATTGTAGCTGAGCAGCAGAATGGAGCCAAGAGGATAAGTCCCCTTTCAAAATCAAGTTAAAACAGATAAATAGTGTAAGTCAAACCACAAAAGGAAATACAATGTAATTCTGTATTGAAGGGGATGAATGGAGCATAACATTTTGTTCAAACTGTGTTAAGGAAAATAATTCAATAATCCTAATAAATGTACATTTGAGATTCAAGCTGAAAAAAATTGGTTCTGTTGTGATTTGTTCTGTTCTGTTTTGTTCTGTGGAACTGCGAGACAATGATTAGAGTTGTCAAAAATGATCAGTGAACTGCTTCTGGTCCCTTCCAGTGCAGCATACATGGAGCACCATTCTGGTAAGGATGTCAGCATGGGTATACAGTACATGTGACAGAAAATTGCACAGTGGAAGCATTGTGACATCAGACTTTCAAGCAGATTTAATAGTCATTCTCCAAAGTTGGGCTGCACAAGTCAAGTTAAGGTCATATCCTAAACACTCCCAGTGGAACATACATTCAGCTGCAGAGGAGAACTCCCATGAATGGTTTTTAAAAGGTCAGTCATCCAATTTGAAGATAAGTATTTTTGGCTTAATTTTGCTTTCGCAAAGCATGTGGAAGTATTGTGGTCTGTTCTTGGAAGGGTGTTGATGACTTTTTAGATTTTGACAGGTGAACCAGAGATAGTAGGAGTGAGCATGTGGCTTTTTTCTGTTAGGTTGTGGAATTTTCAATTCCGGGGGCCGTCAATTGCATACATTTGGCTCTGTGGGTTGCACATATAAATGGGGAAAGAGCTAACAAGGGCTATCAGTCCATCAATGTGCAGTTGGTTTATGGTACGGTTGGTGTATCATGCCTAGAATATTATGTCAGTAAATACCCCCTATGCTGACAGCACCACTTTACCTTCATCTGAGGGCAGTCAATCATTCATTGGGCTATTAGGTCATGACATTGAATCAGATGCTGCCTGTTTGGAGACAAAGGATAGGCTGTGTACACATGGTTCATAACTTCCCTCCACCGCCTAATCACTGAAGGACAATATACTTCATTCAAGAGCCAATCATCTCAGAGCAGATCATAATTTTCTTGGAACAATGTTCCACCATCAGAACCACTCAAGGAGAGCATTCCAGCATTCACCAGAGTAAATGTCCAGTGTGTGGACAGCCTCCATAGTCTTGCTATCAAGAGGGCATAGCCCATGCCAGAAGGCATCCAGAAGCTACATTGGGAAGAGGAGAAAGAGGAAGAGAAGAGGAAGTGGAAGAGGAAGCAGAAACAAAACATCTGGGACCCCCTTCACTGTCAACTCCCACTGTTTATGAGCGGCTACTGAGAAACAGATTCCCAAAAGCATCCCAATCAGGATTGTTGCACAATTCCCCACATTTTTCGATTCATTTGTTAAATGAAATCATAGTGTCCTCTTGGTCAAAATCCTGAAATAAAAGCTTTCCACAACATTTTTATCGAACAACACATGAAACAAGACTGGCAAATTGAACCATTCACCCTGTACTTTTGCTTAGTGCCTGTCTTGCAAATGCTTTTGACTGTTCTTATGTCCAAATGAAGGCTACCTCAATGAAAGAAGTCTGTGCCTGCACGGCACCAAGCATGGATCTCATATTAGTCTGAGATGTAAGGAAAGAGTTAATGGAATGGTTAAGCATTCAAAGCATTGTTTGTTATGTGAAGACAAAATGGGGATGGGTGATGCTTGTTAATGGCAGTATTACTGTTGAAGTGAGTTGAACTAGAGTGGTTAAAGGCAGCAAACCTTGAAGCCAGCCAGGTAATCACAGAGGGACAGGAAGAAGTTCTTACATGAATTAACCAATAGAAGATAACTTGGAAATATGCTAAAATACAACAGCTGATCATGCACTGAAATAACATCCACATCCAGAAGAGGATTGTACAGGATTGTTTTCAAAATCTTTATTCTGCATATAAAATCCTGAAAGACTTGCAAGGCACCACTCAAGAAGGAAGACAGATGATAAGTATCATAGTGAAGAGCATGCTGAACAAGGGAAGAATATCTCAGTCAAAGATCAATTCTGAATAATCAACGGTCATTGCACATTGCTATTCTCTTCTTTGAAGCAGCCCCTCAACATTGAGGATGGCGTTCTTCCATACTGGCATGGTGGGCTCTGAGGCGACTAAACAGTCTAATGCTGGCACTGCTCCCCTGCCACAGGTGGCCTGGTGATTTTTGAAGAGGCAGATGGGTGGCATATTCTGATCACATGCTCCTTCAACCTGGATTTATCCAAGATGCTCAAGGTGGTTGGTAACTTGATGGATGCTTATTTTCCAAGTTGGATTGTCTTGGGCAGGAGGTTCCCATGAGTTAGTGGGGATGTTGCATTTTTTCAGAGAGGAAGTCTTCCTGGTAACTTCTTGCCATGATGGATTTTAAAGTGAGAGCTTATTTTGTAAACCCTGTGTCAGTCCAGCATTTCAACTCTAGCATTTTCCCTACTACCAATATCAAGATAACTGGTTTATAACTTCCTTTTGTCTATCAACCTTGTTTTTTTCTAATTAGCAGGGTTACATTAGCTAGCCTCTAACCCATAGGAACTGTTCCAGAGTCTACTGGGTTTTCAACAATGACCACCAATGTATTCACTATTTCCAGGGCCAGTTCCCTAAGTACCCTTGGATATGGATTAATAGGCGCTGGGGATTTATTGATCTTTAATCCCATCAATTTCCACAACTCTGACATCTAGTAATAACTTCTTCCCTCCCTACCACTACACCCTATGTTCCCCAACAATTTTTGGGATGCTACTCATCTTCTTTTGTGAAGAAAGGACCAAAATGTGTATTTAATTGGTCTGTCATCTGTTTCCCATTAGAGCTTCCCCTGCTTTTGATTATAAGTAATCTACATTTCTCTTCATTAATCATTTTATCTTCATATACCTGTTGAAGCTTCTGCAATTAGTTTGTATGTTGTCTCCAAGCTTAGTCTTGTATTCTATTTTTACATCTAATTCAATCCCCTTGTCTTCCTTTTCTGAACATTAAACTGCTCCCAGTCTGCAGGACTGCTGTTTTCTGGCCAATTTGTATGCCCCTTTCTTGGATCTAATACTATTGCTAATTTTGCCTGTTAGTCATGGTTGAATCACCTTTTTCTGTTTTATTTTTGTTCTGAACGGGAATAAATTTGTTTCGGGTCCTCCACACACTCTTCAAATGTTTGTCATTGTCTACCCAACTTTTAGTAACATTCACCAATTTTTCATAGCTGGCTTTTGCCTTATACTATCATAGTTTCCTTTATTTATATTCAGGACCCTAGTCTCAGAATCAATTAAATTACTCTCTATGTAATGAAGAATTATATCATATTATGGTCATATTTCCGCATGGGACCTCATGCAACTAGATTGTCATTTTTGCTTTCTCATTTCATAATACCCAGTCTAGGATGGCCTGTTCTCCAGTTGGTTGCTCAATGTAATGATCCAGAAAACCATTTTGTACATACTACAGGAATTCCTTCTCTATGGTATTATTCCTGATTTGATTTGCCCAATCTACATGCAGATTAGAGTTGCCTATAATTACAGCTGTACCTTTATTGCTGATGTCTCCTGTTTCCTGTTTTATGCCTTCCCTTATGTCACCACTACAATTTTGAGGGCCATATATAATCCACGCCATCATTTCTGCTCTGGCTGTTTCTAAGCTCAATGTATACAGATTCTACTTTACCAGAGGTAATATCCTTCCTCATTATTGCACTAATGTCTGCTTTAGTCACCAATGCTACCCACCTCCTTTTCCTCCTCATCCTTCCTAAAAACTGAATGAACCTGGATATTCTGTTTCCAACCCTAGTCACCCTGCAGCCACACCTCAACAATATCGCATACATTCATCCACTTAACTGCAAATACACTACAAATTAAGACACAAGGCCTTAAGGTTTGTCTCATTAACATTCTTAATCCTGTTTGCATTGATTCCCTGTTTAATTCTTGCCCTTGAATCCTCTGTCTACCCCCTTTTCATATTTCCCATTCCGTCTTTTTTTTTACCTTGTTTTCTTCCCTCTGTCTCTATGTATAGGTTCTCATTCCCCTGCCATTTTAATTTAAACCTTCCCAACCACACTAGCAAATACTCCCATGAGGACATTGGTTCGAGTCTTGCACAGATGCGGCATGTCTGCTTTGTGCTGGTCTCACCTTCCCAGGACGAGGCCCAGGAATCTGAAACCCTCTAATTTTCACTATTATTGTAGCCTTCTATCCACTCATTCTTCCTCTTCCTCTCCTTGATGGGGCAAGGTGTAAATGGAACAGAACATTCTGCAATCTTCAACGTACATCCCCATTTCTGACCGTATATCGGAGAGAAGGTCCTCTTGTGCCCTATGA
This sequence comes from Ginglymostoma cirratum, assembly GCA_024137785.1. Classification (NCBI taxonomy): domain Eukaryota; kingdom Metazoa; phylum Chordata; class Chondrichthyes; order Orectolobiformes; family Ginglymostomatidae; genus Ginglymostoma; species Ginglymostoma cirratum. The sequence continues at coordinate 24,049,081 of JAHRHZ010000069.1, read as the reverse complement.
CACATCATGTGCAGATTCCAATCCTATATTACTTTCAAGGAATAGAACAGTCATTATTTGAGCTGGTGGTAATGATTGACAGATCAAGTAACAGAGTTCCTCAGAGTTCTGTAACCATTCTTGCCTTCCTCATGAAGGCCCAGACGACAGGTCTTGGTTATGAAAAAGCATAACTGTAGAAAGGGAGCCTGTTGGGTGAAAAGTAAGTTGTTCACGGTCACATCACTTAGAGCTTTCACTTCATGCCAGGAAGCAGGGTAAGGGTTAACAAGGTGTAGAGCTGGATGAACACAGCAGGCCAAGCAGCATCAGAGGAGCAGGAAGGCTGATGTTTTGGGCCTAAACCCTCCTTCAGAAAGGGTAAGGGTGGTAGGATTTTGTAAAAGGGAAAAATACATCCTAAATTATCCTTTGTGATGTTAGATACAACCATCTTTGTCTCAGATGTCCCAATGACGTCAACGACTACCTTCTCCAGAGGATACATATGATGCAGCTATGCCCCTTAGCTTCTTTCTGCTTCCTCCTGTTAGAGACCACTTTATCCTGCAGGAGAGAAGGAAGACTGTAAAAGAAGGTGTTTGATTAATGTGCTTGCCATACATGAAAATCTGTATGTATGTGGAAAGAGTAGGAAGTGGTTGTGATGTTGGGATCTTTTGAAAGTCTATTGGAAGATAAGAAAAGTATCTGAGTATTACTCCTGAGTCCTGACTCTTAGAGGTGTTGATGAATGAATAATGGAGGATATGTTGCACTGAATAGAGTGGCAAGTTGATAGTGTTGTGGTAGCAAGTAAGGTGATACATTTGCTGACATTAACTCCCTATTCGAGGTTACTGAACTTCATGCAGCGCTGCTGACAGGTCCTCAGCTTTAGGCGCTAAGAATTTACTTGAAGATGTATTAATGGTTGTGTACGATCAAAGGCCAGTAAGTGAGATCTCGAGAATACCAAGCCAATGTGGGTTGACAATGGTAGGGAATGAGGACCAGCTGGTGAAGGCAGGCATTTTCATTGCCCTGGGGCAGCCAGTGCCACTGATTTTACAAAGCTAACATCAGGTTGGAAAATAGCAAATGAATCCTCAATTCAAAAAAGAAGGGAGACAGACCATTGGAAACTCTTGGCCATTTAGCCTAAGATCTGTCAAAGGGAAAATCAGGAGTCCATTATTAAGGAGTTCATAGCAATGGACTCAGAAAATCTTAATGCAGTCAGCCTGAGTCAACATGGTTTTGTGGAGGGAAATCATGGCTAATTTGATTAATTTATTAAAGTTATTAGGGAAAGATTTTTAGAAGGCATTTGACAAGATACCACATCAAAGGTTACTGTACACAATGAGAGCTCATCATATAGAGGGTGACATTTGCACAGGTGAAGGATTGTTTGGTTAATAAGAAGCAGAAAATCAGCATAAATGGGTCATTTTCAGGCTGGCAGGATGTAACTAATGGTATACCACAAAGATTGGTTATCTTCCACTGTGTCTCTTCTGTTTTGTTTTGTTTTTGCCAGGCTCCTGGTTCCTCTTTACATAGGGCAAATGCTTCTTTACATTAGATAACTTCTCCTCCAAACAGGAGGTTACTATTTTGCCTTAGAATCATTAGATTGCCTCCAGTGTGGAAGTCCACACCAACCCTTCGAAGAGCATCCAACCTAGACCCCATCCCCTTATCCTATCCCTGTAACCCTGCATATCCCATGGCTAATGCACCTAACCTACACATCCCTAAATGCTATTGGCAATTTAGCATGGTCAATCCACCTAATTTGCACAATCTTTGGACTGTGGGAGGAAACGAGAGCACCCAGTGGAAACCCATGGGGAGAATGTGACAGACAGTCGCCTGAGGGTAGAATTGAATCCAGGTTGCTGGTGCTGTGATGTAGCAGTGCTAACCACTGAGCTACCGTGCTGCCTCTTCTAACATTTCAAGCAAATAATTTCATATTCCTTACAATGTCTTTTTCAGTAAACTCAATCTTTTCTTTTGTTTGTAAAAGCTGCATATTTAGAGCTTTCTTCAAGCTCTTAGTGCTCCTGTCATTTTTTTTTTGCTATTTTTCCCTTCCCATTGGGAATCCCGTTTGAACTGATAAACTGCTAATCTATCTTGAAGTTTGTCATTCCCTGGGATGGATTCTGATCTAATGAGAAAGGTTGGAAAGGCTGGGTGTGTACCCATTGGATTTTAGAAGAATGAGAGATAATCGTATTGAAGCATTTAACAGCCTGAGAGGACTTGACAGGATGGATGCAGTAAGGACATTTTCTCTTGTGGGAGTGGCTAGATCTTAGATGCACAGTTTAAAAATAAGCGATTTCCATCCCCCTACTCATTTAAAATAGAGATGAGGAGAAATTTATTCTCTCAGAGGGTTAGAAGTCTGAAACTCTCTTCCCCAGTGAGTGATTGAGGCCAAATCATTGAGTACTTTTAAAGAACAGGTAAGGCCATAAGACCATAAGAAATAGCAACAGGAGTAGGCCATTCAGCTTTTTGAACCTGCTGCACTATTCAATAGGATCATGGCTGATCTAATATTTCTTGGGTCCATTTTCTGCATGTTGGCTGTAACTCTTGATTCCCATACCAATCAAGAATCTATCTATCTATCTCAGCCTTAAATATACACAAGGATTCTGCCTCACAACTCTCTGTGGCAACATGGATAGATTCTTGACTAACAAGGGAATCAAGTTTATTAGGGGTAGATGGCATATAGAGTTGAGGCCACAATAAGCCAAGGACTGTTGAATAGTGGAACAGACTAAGGGGCCAAATGGCCTACACCTGGTCTTAATTAATATATTCCTGTATTCATATGGCCCCCTTTCTGAACCATGAAGTGGCTACCAAGGAGAACAAGCTCCCACTGGAGGCTGCTAAAATGTTACCAATGTTTACTTAACAGTCTCTGGTGATGGACCCACCCAACTTGGGTAACTGCCTGTGGAGGTGGTAAGAGGCCTTTCAATTGGGCTACAATTTCCTCTTTGGATCAAAATGTTACCCTCCTTTTAAAGTAGGGGTACTGATTGGAAGAATAAATCATAAGAGACAAAGTGAATTATGATTTCTGTGGCTGATAGAATATAGATTCAAATGAAGAGAAAGAATGCTGAACTAAGTGTACACACATATTACATACTTTGCCAACAATGCTGCATGTTAATAATGAAAAATATAGAATTCTTACAAATGTACCTTGCAAAGCAATCAAACAAATCATTCCTTTCTCGATATAACTGAAGAAAGGCTGTGTGCTCAATTTTTGCACAGCATTAGTTCACATACTGACATTTAAAAGCTGAAATTACTGCTTTGAGCCTATGCCATTATCATGATGCATGATGCAATGGATTACACTCACACAAGAAGACATATATTCACTAGCCATAGGGTAGGAACATAGGATTGGCTGGCTGCATGCTCTAATAATTTTTCACCATCTGAATGCCTTCTATACGCCTCTAGGAAGAGGGGGCTCAACTATCAAAAATGAATGTGAACATGCAGGAGATGACTACTGCTGAAGAAATGGCTTTTGGCCAATGTTTACCTCACGACTTACATTACTGTATAAATCAATTACTTGGTTATTATGTGCAAAATGTATTTCCTACATGACAACAGCGATTAGTTCAATAGCTGTAAAATACATTGGGATGTCCCGAGACCAGTTAGAAATATAAATTCTTCCTTTGTTTATTGTATGTCTTGGTTTATTTGGCTCAAAGCGACGAGACTTTTCAGAAGTCATCTATGCCTAATACGTCTGCTTGTTCTCTCTGTTACCCTTTCTCACTTTCTTATTCAGTAATATGGAGGTGAACATTGCACAATAGAAACGTAGAGCATCCAATTCTTGAATCTCATCTCTTATAAAAAATTGCATCCTGGAACTGTAGCAGAACATCTTTTGTCCTCTGTATAAGAGCATTCAAAATGTTAGGTGCAAGATGAGGCTAATTAAGGACAGAACACTTCACATAAATAAAGTCACACAACTTACTGGCCATAAGTACCATAACAGAACCAAGTTTCCATTTGGATATTGAATTTCAGAGAGAGACAGCACAGAGGAAAAGCAGACCATAAGTAAAGAAAACATAAGTGGAAATGCGAGCTAGAAAGATAGAAAAGCACATTGATACATTTCTTCATTACATGAGTAAGAGACCTCACTGGGTCAACATTTATAAGAGAATTAATAAAGACATAAATCATTAATTTCAGCTTAATATCAGCAGGCTAAGCAGCATGAAAGGCATAGAAATGGCTTTTAGATAATAACTGATTGATCTGAAACCTTAAGTAATTTCCAACAAGCATATGTGATCCAAAACAGTTATGAACTATTGATGCATTGAGAAGTTGAGTACAGTACTTGTGGATTGGAAGGCAGAAAGTTAGAATTTGGTGTTTGTAAAATATTGATGTCTGTAAAATGCTAGGGAAGAAAGCAGTGCACGGTCCCTTTAAATGATGATGTGCTTTTTCTATGCTTTGAGATTCAGAAAGGATGTCTGTGGGCAGCAGCTTGTGGGTTTGCAGGTGAACAAAGAACACCAAATTTAAACATTTGTATCAAAAAGCCATACATCTAGCAGGCCAAGCAGCAGTTTTATTTTGATACCAAGACAACAAGTTTTGAATTTAGCAATCAATTTGAACAAGGCACTTAGATACCAATTAAATTTAAATCCAATGGTTTTGACAACATAGGAGCAATCCTATTGTAAGAAATATTGATATGTCATCATGGGTGTAAAAGAAGGGTGCGGTTGGACAAAGACAGGAGAGCGAACTGCCATCTGCTAGAGATAACAGCACCCAGCTCTTACAGGAAGCACCATCTATTCACAACAGTACCACAGCAATCCGAGCTAGCAGTGCTGACAGAAAAATTCACAGAGAAAGAGTTCCTGACAGAACGTTCAATGGAAAAAGCACAGAGGATACTGGAAGCCATCAAATCTGGCTGTAATTTTGAGAGACTAAATTTTTTTAATATTATATAAGTGGTACTTGTAGTTATTGGAACAGCATACAATTAGAATCCTGTTTTATTTGGGAATAGTTAATAGTTAGAAGGGGGTTATTCTGTTTATTAATAGTTTAGTTAATTTGTTCACTGTTAGAGTTAGATAAATAAATTGTTACTTGTTTATTGTAGAGTGTCAGGGATTTGTTTTATTTAACCACTAGAAGTTGCTGAAAGGCAGTTTACTCCACTTTTCACAATTATTTTTAACAGAATGTAGGGCAAGGCACTCCTCTTTGGTTTTAGTTCTCAGAGTGGGGCAGTCAACATCTGCTTTATAGCACTATTTATAGTTTATTTGTGGTCCAGCGTATTACTGTTAGCATTGTAAAAACGACTAAGTGTTTTGTTTGTCGCGCCTTCTTCTCCACGTACCATCCTTGAGAATTTGAGGTTTGTAGAACCTCAGTTGATGAGACAGACTCTAAGTCTACCTTCACTGGAACAGGATTGAACCCCATGCTGTGTGGAGTTATTCTATACTATGCTGTAGCCATTAGTCAACTGAGAAAACCATCCCCTTCAGTCATGCCAAAGGGTTTATTATCATACGTCTTTCTGTGTCTATATGCAATATGACATTCTCTGTACATCACAATTCAGCATGCTAAAATTACAAAGAGTAGAAAGACTGCAATTATTTCCAACTGTTCACCGATGGGGAATTGCTAATCCACAGCACAATGTCCTCTAATCGATCTCAGGAAATATACACTTGATTTACCAAAATTAAATTGGTGGCTGCAGTGCAGACATCTCTAACTCCACCTTGTAAGCTGTATGTTCAAACACATTGGGAGTGCAGTTGACAACCTCAAATTAATTTCTACCAAGTTTAAACCAGTGATCATCAGATCTTTTCAAACACGAAATTGAGACTCACAGAATTAACAGAAATCTTAATAAATGAATTTAAAACCTGGTTCATGCCAGGGGCAATATCAATGCCACTATTGCTAACTTAATAGGGGTAGGCAATGGCTTAGTGGTATTATCACTAGACTATTAATCCAGACACCCAGCTGATGTTCTGGGGACCCAGGTTTGAATCCCACCGTGGCAGATGGTGGAATTGGAATTCAAGCAAAAAAGGTCCGGAATGAAGAATCTACTGATCGCCATAAAATCATTGCCGATTGTCAGAAAAACCCATCTGGTTCACTAATGTCCCTCAGGGGAGGAAATCTGCCACCCTCACCTGAAGGGCCTGCATGAGACTCCAGACCCATAGCAATGTGGCTGACTCTCAACTGCCCTCTGAAATGGCCTAGTAAGCCATTCAGATAAGACTCAAAGAAATGAAACTGGGCGGATCACCTGGCATCGACCTAGGCACCAGAAAAGACAACATCAGAAACAGCCCTGTCGACCGTGCAAAGTCCTCCTCACTAACATCACTAACACCACCATCACCATCTCTGGTTATGTCCTGTCCTGCCGGCAGGACAGCCCAACAGAGGGGGTGGCACGGGTGGTATACAGTCGGGAGGGTGTTGCTCTAGGAGTCCTCAACATTGACTCTGGACCCCATGAAGTCTCATGGCTTCAGGTTAAACACAGGCAAGGAAATCTCCTGCTGATTACCACATACCGTCCTCCCTCAGCTGATGACTCAGTACTCTTCAATATTGAACAACACTTAGAGGAAGCACTGAGGATGGCAAAGGCACAAAATTTACTCTGGGTGGACCATTTCAATGTCCACCGGCAGCACTACTGATCGAGCTGGTTGGGTCCTAAAGGACATAGCTGCTCGACTGGATCTGCGGCAGGTGATGAGGGAACCAACAAGAGGAAAAAACATACTTGATCTCATTCTTACTAATCTGCCAGCTGTATTTGCATCTGCCCATGACAGTATCGGTAAGAGTGACCATCGCACAGTCCTTGTGGAGACGAAGTCCCGCCTTCACATTGAGAACAACCTCCATCGTGTTGTGTGGCACTATCACCGTGCTAAATGGGACAGACTTCACACAGATCTAGCAATTCAAGACTGGGTATCCACAAGGCGCTGTGGGCCATCAACAGCAGCAGACTAGTACTCCCAGTACAATCTGTAACCTCATGGCCTGGCATATCCCCCACCATTACCATCAAGCCAGGGGATCATCCCTGGTTCAATGAAGAGTGCAGGAGGGGATGCCAGGAGCAGCACTAGGCATACCTAAGATAAGGTATCAACCTGGTGAAGCCACCAAATAGGACTACTTGCACACCAAACAGCGAAAGCAGCAAGTGTTGACAGAGCTAAGCGATCCCACAACAAACAGATCAGATCTAAACTCTGCAGTCCTGCCACATCCAGTCGTGAACGATGGAGGAGGAGGCTCCACAAATATTCCCATCCTCAATGATGGAAGAGCCCAGCACATCAGTACAAAAGATGATAAGGCTAAAGCATTTGCAGCAATCTTCAGGCAGAAGGGCCGAGTGGATGATCCATCTTGGCCTCCTCCAGTGGTCCCCAGCATTACAGATACCAGCTTTCAGCCTTCAGTACACTCCATGTAATATCAAGAAATGGTTGGAGACACTGGATACTGCAAAGGCTACAGGCCCTGACAACATTCCAGCAATAGTACTGAAGACTTGTGTTCCAGCCAAGCTCTTCCAGTACAGTTACAACACTGGTAGCTACCCGACAATTTGGAAAATTGCCAAGTACATCCTGTACACAAAAAGCAGGACAAATCCAACCCGGCCAATTACTGCCCCATCAGTCTACTCTGGATCATTAGTAAAGTGATGGAAGGTGTCATCAGCTGTGCTATCAAACAGCATCTGCTCAGAAATAACCTGGTCAGTGACGCCCAGTTCGGTTTCCGCCAGGGCCACTCAGCTCCTGATCTCATTACAGCCTTGGTTCAAACATGGACAAAAGAGCTGAATTCCAGAGGTGAGGTGAGAGTGATAGCCCTTGATATCAAGGCTGCATTCAACCGAGTGTGGCATCAAGAAGCCCTGGCAAAACTGGAATCAACGGGTATCAGGAGCAAACGCTCTGATGGTTGGAGTCATACCTGACACATAGGAAGATGGTCGTGATTATTGGAGGTCAATCATCTCAGCTCCAGAACTTCTCTGCAGGAGTTCCTCAGGGTAGTATCCTAGGCTCTACCATCTTCAGCTGCTTCATCAATGACCTTCTCCCCATCATAAGGTCAGAAGTGGGGATGTTCGCCAATGATTGCACAATGTTCAGCACCATTTGTGACTCCTCAGATACTGAAGCAGTCCATGTTCATGTGCAACAAGATCCAGGCTTGGGCTGACAAGTGGCAAGTGACATTCGCGCCACACAAATGCCAGGCTATGACCATCAGCAATAAGAGACAATCTAATCACCGTCCCTTAACATTCAACGGTGTTACTATCACTGAATCCCCCACTAACAACAACCTGGGGGTTACCATTGACCAGAAACTCAACTGGGCTCACCACATTAACACAGTAGCTATAAGAGCAGGCCAGAAGCTGGGAATATGGTGGCGAGTAACTCACCTCCTGACTCCTCAAAACCTGTCCATCATCTACAAGGCACAAGTCAGGAGTGTGATGGAATACTCCCCACTTGCCTGGATGACTGCAGGCCCGACAACACTCAAGAAGCTTAACACCATGCAGGAAAAAACATATCCACAAACATTCACTCCGTCCACCACTGACGCTCAGTAGCAGCAGTGTGTACTATCTACAAGATGCACTGCAGAATTTTACCAAAGACCCTCAGAGAGCACCTTCCAAACCCACGACGACATCCATCTAGAAGGAGAAGGGCATCAGACATATAGGAACATCACCACCTCCAAGTTCCCCTTCAAGTCACTCACCATCCTGACTTGGAAACATATCACCGTTCCTTCAATGTCGCTTGGTCAAAAGCCTGGAATTCCCTCCCTAATAGCATTGTGGGTCAACCCACAGCAGGAGGACTGCAGCGATTCAAGAAGCAGCTCACCACCACCACCAACTAGGGATGGGGAAGAAATGCTGGCCCACGAGCAACGCCCACATCCCACAAATGAACAGAAAAAAAAATCCATTGTGAAAGATGTTAAAATAATTGGCAGAAAAATTTTAAATAAACATAGCTTTTTCCTTATAAAAACTTACCTCGTGTCGCAGCAGCCTTCTTGCTTTCAGCGGCAGGAGTGGTGAGGATGCGAGCCAGGAAGGAACTAATATATTTGGGCACTGGCTAAACCTGAAACACTACACGTGTAGTGTCTCCCACCCATCCTCCTCCTCTAACCAAAAAAAAGACCGTGTGGAGGGTCGGTAAGGGAAGGCCTTTTCTTTAAATTCTCCTGGAAATCTCGAGCAGAGGGAATAGAAGCTAGGGCAGTTGCATGCTCCTCTTGCAGGATATGGGAGGTAAGGATCGCTGGCTGGTGTCCCCTCTGACTTCACCTGCAAGAAGTGCACCCAACTCCAGCTCCTCACAAACCACGTTAGGGAACTGGAGCTGGAGCTGGATGAACTCTGGATCATTCGGGAGGCTGAGGGGGTGATAGAGAGGAGTTATAAGGAGGTGGTCACACCCAAGGTACAGGAAATAGGTAGCTGGGTGACTGTCAGGAAGGGGAAAGGGAATAGGCAGACAGTGCGGGGATCCCCTGTGGCTGTTCCCCTCAATAATAAGTACACTGTTTTGGATACTGCTGGGGGCGGGGGGGAACCTACCAGGGGAAGGCCACAGCGGGCAGGTCTCTGGCACTGAGCCTGGCCCTGTGGCACAGAAGGAAAGCGGGGAGAATAGGAGAGCAATTGTAGTGGAAGATTCAACAGTAAGAGGCACAGACAGGTGGTTCTGTGGACGCGAATGAGATGAACAGATGGTGTGTTGCCTCCCGGGTGCCAGGGACCGTGACACCACGGATCGTGTCTTCAAGATCCTTAAGGGGAGGGTGAGCAACCAGCTGTCATGGTACACATCGGTACCAATGACATAGGTAGAAAAAGGACTGAACATGTGAAAAACGAGTACATGGAGTTAGTTTGGAAGCTGAAGTCCAGGACAAACAGGGTATTTATCTCTGTATTACTACCAGTGCTACATGATAATGAGGTACGAAATAGGAAATATCCTGGGAGGGAGGTTTGCTCGAGCTACACGGAATGGTTTAAACTAGATAGGCAGGGGCTGGGGAACCGGATTTGTGATTCAGAGGATGAGGTATTCAGCCTTCCAACAGACACAACAGGGAGTGAGATAACAAGCATGGGGCTGGATAAACACAGCAGGTCAAGCAGCATCACAGGAACAGGAAAACTTGACGTTTCGGGCCTAAACCCTTCATCAGAAATGGGGGAGGGGAAGAGGGTTCCGAAATAAATAGGGAGAGAGGGGGAGGTGGATAGAGGATGAATAGAGGAGAGGATAGGTGGAGAGGAGGCAGACAAGTCGAAGAGGCGGGGATGGAGCCAGTAAAGGTGAGTGTAGGTAGGGGGGTAGGGAGGAGATAGGTCAGTCCAGGGAGGACGGACAGGTCAAGGGGGCGGGATGATGTTAGTAGATAGGAGATGGGGGTGTGGCTTG
>JAHRHZ010000069.1:24002964-24038080 GCA_024137785.1 Ginglymostoma cirratum | reverse complement strand
CATGCGGGTACCCATGGCCACCCCCTTTGTCTGTAGGAAGTGGGAGGAATTGAAAGAAAAGTTGTTGAGGGTGAGGACGAGTTCGGCTAAGCGGATGAGGGTGTTCGTGGAGGGGGATTGGTCAGTGAGGTTGTTAATAAAGAAATGCGGTCAATGGAGCATAATTGTGGACACAGGGATGGTTTGAAGTGTGTATACTTCAATGCTAGAAGTATCAGAAATAAGGCAGATGAACTTGGAGCGTGGGTCAGTACTTGGAACTACGATGTTGTGGCCATTACAGAAACTTGGGCAACTCAGGGACAAGAATGGTTGTTGGAAGTTCTGGGATTTAGATGCTTTAAGAGAAATAGGGAGGGTGGAAAAAGAGGCGGGGGAGTGGCACTGCTAGTCAGGACTAGTATAGCGGCTACTGAAAGGCAGTTCGAGAATGATATGTCTACAGAGTCAGTTTGGGCTGAGGTCAGGGACAAGAAAGGAGCAGTCACTTTGTTGGGGGTTTTTTACAGACCCCTTAACAGTTGCAGAGAAGTGGAGGAGCAGATTGGGAGGCAGATACTGGAAAGGTGCAGAAGTCACAGGGTTGTAGTCATGGGTGACTTCAACTTTCCAAATATTGATTGGAAACTTTTCAGTTGTAATAGTTTAGATGGAGCGGATTTTGTCCAGTGTGTTCAGGAAGGATTCCTGACACAGTATATAGATAGACCCACACGAGGAGAGGCCACTTTGGATTTGGTGCTTGGCAATGAACCGGGCCAAGTGTTGCACCTGTTGGTAGGAGAGCATTTTGGCAGTAGCAATCATAACTCTGTTACTTTTACAATAGTCATGGAAAAGGACAGGTACATACAGCAGGGTAAGGTTTATAATTGGGGGAAGGGTAATTATAATTCTGTTAGGCAAGAACTGGGTAACATAAAATGGGAACAGATGCTGTCAGGGAAGAGCACTATTGAAATGTGGAGATTTTTTTAAGGAATGCGTACTGTTTGTGCTCAAAAGATTTGTCCCGTGCAGGCAGGGAAGTGCAGTCGAGTGAGGGAGCCTTGGTTCTCAAGAGAGGTCGAACGACTGGTTAAGAGGAAGAAGGATGCTTATATAAGGCTTAGGAAACAAGGATTGGAAAAGGCTCTAGAGGGATCTAAGTTATCCAGAAAGAAGCTGAAGAAAGGGCTTAGGAGAGCTATAAGGGAGCATGAGAAAACCTTGGCAGATAGGATCAAGGAAAACTCCAAGGCTTTTTACACGTACGTGAGGAATAAGAGGATAACCAGAGAAAGGGTAGGGACGATCAAGGATTGTAAAGCGAATTTGTGCATGGAGCCTAAAGAGATAGGAGAGGTCCTTAATGAATAATTTTCTTCTGTATTCACAACTGAGAAGGACCTAGTTGTAGAGGAGGACAGTGTGAAACAGGCTGGTAGGCTAGAGGAGGTGGATGTTAGTAAGGAAGATGTACCAGGCACTTTGAGGAACTTGAAGATAGATAAGTCCCCCGGGCCTGTTAGGATTTATCCAAGGATTCTATAGGAAGCAAGGGAAGAGATCACAGGGCCTTTGGCAATGACCTTTTCGTCCTCACTGTCCACGGATAGAGTGCTGGAAGATTGGAGAGAGGCAAACGTCATTCCCTTGTTCAAAAAAAGGAATAGGGATAACCCCGGAAATTACAAGCCAGTTAGTCTTATGTCAGTGGTGGGCAAATTATTGGAAAGGGCTCTGAGACATAGGATTTATAATCACTTGGATAGGCTCAGTTTGATTAGTGATAGTCAGCATGAATTTGTGAGGGGTAGATCATGCGTCACAAACCTTATTGAATTGTTTGAAGAGGTGACCAAACACGTCAATGAAGGTAGAGCAGTGAATGTGGTATACATGGATTTAAGTAAGGCATTTGATAAGGTTCCCCATGGTAGGCTCATACAGAAAGTAAGGAGGCATGGGATAGGGGGAAATGTGGCAGATTCGATTCGGAATTGGCTGACCCTTAGAAGACAAAGGGTAGTAGTGGACGGAAAATATTCAACATGATGCTCAATTACGAGTGGTGTACCACAAGGATCTGTTCTGGGTCCTCTTCTATTTGTGATTTTTGTAAATGATTTGGATGTAGGAATGGAAGATTGGATTAGTAAGTTTGCGGATGATATGAAGGTGGATTGAGTTGTGGATAGTGCGGAGGGCTGTTCTAGGTTACAAAGGGACATTGATAGGATGCAGAGGTGGGCTGAGAAGTGGTAGATGGAGTTTAACCCTGAAAACTGTGAGGTGATTCATTTTGGAAGGACAAACTTGAAAGCAGAATACAGGGTTAACGGAAAGATTCTTGGCAGTGTGGCGGAGCAAAGGGATCTTGGGGTTCATGTCCGCAGTTCCCTGAAAGCTGCCACTCAGGTGGATAGAGTTGTTAAGAAAGCTTATGGTGTGTTAGCTTTCATTAATAGAGGAATTGATTTCAAGAGCTGTGAAGTTATGCTCCAGCTATACAAAAGCCTGGTTTGGCCACATCTGGAGTATTTGTGTCCAGTTCTGATCGCCTCATTACAGGAAAGATGTGGAGGTGTTAGAAAAGGTGCAGAGGAGATTTACCAGGATGTTGCCTGGAATGGAGGGAAGGTCTTACAAAGAAAGGTTGAGAGAGCGAGGGCTTTTCTCTTTAGAACAATGAAGGATGAGAGGTGACTTGACAGAGGTGTACGAAATGATCAGAGGTATATATAGAGTAGACAGCCAGAGACTTTTTCCTAGGGTGGAGGTAGCTATTACAAGGGGGCATAGTTTTAAAGTGAGTGGAGGTAGATATAGGGGAGACATCAGAGATAGGTTCTTTACTCAAAGAGTGGTAGTGGCGTGGAATGCATTGCTGGAGAGGGTGGTGGAATCGGCCTCATTTGGGGCATTTAAGCGGCTATTAGATAGGCATATGGATGATATAAGGTAGGGGTGGAGGTTAGATAGACCTTAGGATTAGGGTAAAAGTTTGGCACAACATCGTGGGTCGAAGGGCCTGTACTGTGCTGTACTGTACTACGTTCAATGTTTTATGTTGAACTTATATTCTTCACACAATGAAGAATAAACTGGGCACTCAGAATCATACTTATTTGGAAGTATATGACTTGTTTAGTCTAGAATTGAAGAGAAAAGTGTTTTATATTAATTTCATGTGCCATGTTATAAATATGAAGAAAATTTATTGTAATAGGCATAATAGTAAGCTAAAGTACCTACTGACTAATATATATTTCTATTTTAAATTATAAAATGGTCATTCGGATTGCCTCTGCGAATGTAACATGAATTAATATGGTATATGCACCCTTTAGAAAATTTGTGATCCTACTTGAGTTGCTGAAGCCAATCATTGTCAAATATTCCTTCAATAATTATTATAACCAAAAAATCATAAATTAGGAGTTTCAGATATTAGGATATACATTTACTTGATATTGCCATGTTGAGGCTTTAAGAACTGTGACAAATGCCTTGGATTAGAATTATTGACCCCACTGCAAAGGTACTGCAGCATGTCTACACAGCAATGGGGTGCGTAAGCCCTCTAGTGTTTCTTCATATTTATCTCCATATATATGTTTGCTTTCCTCATTCATTACTTGTTGCATAAAACATGAGGAAGAAGGTTGGGAGGCTTCGTCAACAATTATGTTTTGTAATGTAAGGTTTCATCAACGAATATTTTTGTAGTGTTGTGGATGCAGAAAGTGCAGACAAGAAAATAATATCAAAAGGTTAAAAATTTTTCCTGCTTCAGAGATTATCATGTGAATTTCCTTGGAGCAAGCTATAAATTCAAACATTTCTAAACAGGAGCCATCGTTAGGGCTTACTTAAAGCATAGGATATGATTAATACATCTTCCATTAAATAAACATGATTACTAATCACTAACAGGCTTAATTTACATACATTGTTTATGTTAATTGACTCTTCCTGTAACATTATTCAGATCATGTATTACAAATTAAACATCATCGTTTGTAATTAATTTTTTCAAAATTAGGTTATGCTCCATGTATACTAATGTGATGACCTCATGATGTATATTAACATTGCTGATGATAGCTTTCATTGATTGTTACACTCATCTTTTCACTTATCTCAGCTTTTAATAGCAGTGCAAGATCGCATACTTTACTCCTAATTATGTTTTGATCTCAGCTGATAGTAAAAATGGACAAGTCAGATGCCCAAGTGAAGTGTGGCTTGATAGGTTATACATTTTATTTTTGCAGTTTGGTTACTATGCTAACTCAATATATTCAATATTTTAACAGAAAGCACAAATTTATCACACAAAAAACAAATCTACACACGACAATTTAAAAAAGATCTTTACATAAATGACCATTTTCCACAAATATTCTTTCTTTGCAGTACTTAATCTCATTCTATCATTCTGTCTTAACACTTTAATTTCTTACTCAAAGACTCTTCTCCAGGACTGGCAAAAGAACTTAAGATTTCATTCATGCTGTCTTGGCCTGAAGATGTCTTTCTAATTTTAACTTTTCCAAGCTAAGCTCTCACAGCCTGGGCACTTCTACAAACTAATAAATTGTTCCTTCTGTTTGGGATAACTCATCTTCTTCTGAACTCAATTTATTGATGACACCAGAATACCTTTTCCTGTATCATAAAACTCAATGTTGTAAAAATACAGCAATTAATTCTCCAGGTAGCTGATCAAATCATTTCACTAAAGTCACATGCTTTCTTCAGAAAGCTGTCTGTAGTTCACTGTTCAAAATTACTTTCTGATCTTGGTTTGAAAAAAGGCAAATCACCATCACAGAACTGAAAACAATAATCAATTTTTCCTCCAATTTGATATCCAAGTTTACAAATAATAACATACCACAAACCACATCATAACTGCAATTGGTAAAATGCTTAACTTACAAAGTTTAATGGACAAATTTGATAGAATGACTGTAAGCGTTTGTTACAATAACAATTAACAATCACTGACTTGCATAAAGAATGGGCTCCTATTAACTTTTTCTCATGAGCTACCAAATAACACATTTCCCTCCATGTCCATGCTATCCTTGTGGGATAATTTAAAATACTTTCATTGCGATCATAAATTAGGATTCAATATCACCAAATAAATAATTGAACAATTTTCTCAAATCAAATTCAATCTCTTGAAAGTTTTCCATAATGATTATGATGTTAAACTAATCTTATTTGTAACTGCAAATAGTTACTTATGTTTTAAAGGCAATCAAATGAAAATTAAGCTTATTAAAATTTCTCCAAATATCAGCATTATCATAATGTGAATGAAAAATCTTAAAGTGATGCTCTGGATTCTGAATTACAGGTCATTACTTCAAATTAACCAGATTTGGAAACTGGAACTGCAAGATTGATCTGGCAATCAGCAGTGCAGATGCTAGATTATAGGCTCAAAGTTAAATTACAAACCATTATTCTATGTATAGGAAATACATGCAGGAAATGGAAGAAGAAGCAAGTGCTAAACAATGAATGAAGACGTATCTGTAATACTTTACATTCCTTTTGCTTTTAGACTTTTGTAACAAATTAGTATAAATCTCACAATGTCACTCAGAAGCAAATTGATCATTTGGAATGAAATGCTGACTTTAAAAACATAAAGAACCAAATAATTAGCACTTACTATGCTTTCTTATGAGTCATGCATAAAATGTGCAAACTTTAGCTCATTATATTGCATGGGTGGGTTCTTCAGGCACTGCAATTATTTGACAACTAATTTACCAATTTATAGACTGGACCCAATACTGATTTTAACTGGGTCTGACTCGGTCAGCTGGATGAGCCATATAAACAACATGGCTACAAGATCAAGGTAGAGATTGTGTATTATGTAATGAATGGTTTACCTCATGACCCCTCACATTTCTCCACCTTCAACAAGGCTCAAGACAGGAATGTGATAATGTACTCATTACCAGGCTGGATATGTGGAGCTACAACAGCAAATAAGAAATAGGTGAATGGAATTGGTGAGAGTAAGGAGACTGTCAGTGTTTTGGATGGGCTCAAGTTTATGGATGGGTGGTCAGTCAGGAAGGTTTCAATTAGTTAAGAGTTAGCAAAGAAATGCCTTCATAACCATTTGAGCCTAGGAAAAGGCAGAGGCAGGCTATATGCAAAAGTAGGAGCAGGCAATCCTCCTGTTAGAGTGGACAGAAATTGACTTGGTGTCAGACATTAGTCAGGCTGCAAAATCGTATGTAGCTTCAGACAGTGGCCAAGGGGAGGGTTGGGTTTGGTGATGAGGGGACAGAGAATATCCTTCATTAAGAAATTATGTGTCCTCCCTAGAGGCAATAGAACAATAGTTCATCAGACTGGTTCCTGGAATGAGGGGATGAAGCTGTGTCCACAAGTCCCATACTCCACAAAGTTTAGAAGAATGGGAAATGTAGATGTCGTGTTCTTAAGTGAATGATGAAGTAAAAGATAAATTATTCCCTGTTTCTTTATATAACAATAGTTAAAATATTTTCACCTTGCAGATAGATTATACTTTCATATCACATATAAAAATTTTCACTCGACATTCCCTGGCTATTTATGTAATATTTGAAATAATTCCAGAGAGGCTGATATCCTGTCACCAAATCACCTTTTATTTACACGTGGAGAGTCCTTGGCACTGATCAAGTTTCCTCAGAGCCAGCTCTCAGAGTGAACAGATCCTCTGAGAATCCTGTTTATATCTGTCAGCCAGGGCTGCCTGTTTGGACCAGATTAACAGCCCCAATCAGGGAACTCATATTCTATGAGGTCCACCTGACTGACCTCGTTACAATCACAACAATATTTAACAGAATTTGTTTAAAATACACTGTCATAAATTGTAACACAAAATATTTAAGGGATTTGACAGCATAGATGCTGAGAAAATAATCTAGAATATGGATCAATGTCAGAATAAGGGCTTAGACATTTCAGATTAATAAGGGGAGAAATTCCAGTTGTGTTGTAAATCTTAGGAATTCTCTACCCCAGAGAACTCTGAACGCTTAGTTGTTGAGTGCCTTCAAAACAGTGTTTAATAGATTTTTGGGTAAATAGAGAATTAAATAATACATGTACAGTGTTGGAAAGTGAAATGAGTTAGAGGATCAGCCATAATCCTGTTGAATGGAGAAGCAGACTGATGGGTCAAATGGTTTATTCCAGCTCACATTTCTTATCCTTTTACATAATGTGGTAGACCAAAGTTGTGATATTCCCAATATATAAATGAAGGAAATTTCTGCTTATCCAATACTGGATATTAAACAATGAGTGTGACAAATCAAAGACAATGGAGGTTTTGAGAGAGGAAGTGTTGAGATAGAGTTGGGTGTCATCAGTGAACATACAGAACCTGATGCATCTACGAATGATGTCGTGTGGATGAAAAATTGAAGGGCATTAAAGATACACTCTTGGGGGGGGGCTGCAGAATTAAAGGCATAGAAGAAGCCATTTTCACAGATTTTCTTGTGGTGTATTAAAATCCTAGTCCCTTTTGGACTACCCTGGATCAGGTGTATTTTTTAGGTGTTCACCATCAACTTAAGGTTAAGGAAGCCAAATCCTAAAATTACTGAAAGGGTCTGAAAATCTGGTCTTAGTTAACCCAAAGGAAAGGAACAAACCAAGAACATTATCATTCTCTAGGTAACTTCTTAAAAATACTATTTCATTTAAAATATCTCGAATATTGTGAGGGTCTTGTGATTACTCCTCAGATTACTCTACACCAAATATATAGAGATGGGGCATATGTGTTAGTGATGCAGAAAATTAAAAGACAGTACAATTTCTAACAATATTGATGTTTATTAAAAAACTCTGCGCAATTCGTAGTTGATGAGGTTGTCAATTGCAATGTTAACACTTGTAAGGAAGAGATAAAAATTTTAATCTTCATTCTGGTAGGGAACATAATTTTTAAATCCAAGTATTGTTACAGTAAAATATTTTGGTTGAATATCAATCAATTATTGAGATTGCTGAGTTAATAGAAGCCTATAGAGTTATCCTTAGACTCAGTTAAGGGGAGGATAATCATCATTCAATTCTAATAGCCATAATCTTTATCAATAAATCTCAAGGTAATCCTGCAAAACAGAAAGCCATTGAGAACTTTCATTATTTATACTCTTATTGTATCTTATTTCCAAGAATATCTGTTGCATCACAATCTAAGCAAGGCTGTTCTTATTTTAACCTAAATAAGGTTGGTTTCCTTTTAATTTCCAATTATGCTGTAAATTTGCCAGTTGTAAGCCTTATGATGGTTACATTTTTCACAATACTGCTGACTGTGGTTTCAAGATCTGTGATTTGGTCACAATTCACCTGACTGTGGTTTTGGGATATCGAAAGAAAGCCATCATATCAACAGTTATGTTTCAGAAATTTGAATCTTAACTGTATTTTGCCAAAGTGTCAATTTTGTTGCCTAGTGAGATTTCTCACCAAATTGTCTCAAACTTGCCTCATTAATTTCCTACTCTGCCCCTACCGTAGCCCCCTTATCTGATCCTAACCCAATTGTACCAATTGCCATAGCCAGAAGAATTCACCACTCACAGGAAATCCTGGAATAGACCAGCATCTCTGTGGCCCTTGACATCTTTAAACCTCAGCCAAACACCAAGCAAGCATTGAAATTCCTGAGTGCCCCTCACAGTTGGAAATTGGGATTGCTTAAAAGCAGAATTTTTCTACAATTTGTAGCCTGAATCACAGAACTGTTACGGTGCAGAAGGCGGCCAATCAGCTCATCATACCTGCACTGATTCTATTATCCAGTGTCAATCTCCTGCCTTATCTCCAATATATATGTATGCTTTTTCCTATCCAAATAATCCAATGCATTAAATTAACCTGCTTTGACCACATTTCTTACCCTAACACCTTGGTGTGTGAAATGTTTTTTCTCACATTACACTTGCTTTGTTTTGCCATCACTTTAAATCTATGCCTTCTTGTTCTTTATTCTTTTATGAGCAGTAACAGCTTTTTCCTATCTTTTGAAGTAATGCTTTTGAAAGGATGCATGACACAAAAGGT
This sequence comes from Ginglymostoma cirratum, assembly GCA_024137785.1. Taxonomy (NCBI): domain Eukaryota; kingdom Metazoa; phylum Chordata; class Chondrichthyes; order Orectolobiformes; family Ginglymostomatidae; genus Ginglymostoma; species Ginglymostoma cirratum. Next base: position 24,028,984 of record JAHRHZ010000069.1, on the reverse strand, counting down.
TCAGAAAGAGAAGTAGTACTGATCAGGCAGAGGAAATTAGATTCCTTGTAATTTTTACAAAAAGCTTCAATCTACAATGATTTTTCTCATCAGATCTGTTGTTATATTGCATAGTTGATGCAGATCCACAGTGTGTAGAATGTATTGGTTGAAATATTAACTAGATTTTAAAGAGAAGGACAAGTAAATTTAAGGAAGTTAAGATTTGTAGCAATGGACATGAAAATGTGTGACAATAAAAAATACATTTTCATTTTGCACTTCATAGACATGACATGGAATTTTCCCAGCCCCTTAATGACGTGGGCTACGGTGGGAAATTTGGGTACATAGATGGAATTGTCCAGTGATGTCCTTCTTGACGCCGAGACCAGAAAGTCCCATTTTCCAACCCAGTGTTGGATGCTGTGATGAGATTCGCACTCCATCACCCCTATTGACTCTTTGTGCCTTACTGTGAGCTGTTTTTACCTCATATAAGACAAATGGAGGGATTGAGTGAACTGTAAGTGGATGGCATAGCTTTTAGCCCTGATGCAGGTAGGCAAAAGGTGGTAAGGTGTTCCAAGGTTATGAGATGGCAGCATGGAGGTTATGCACGGTCATGGTATGGGGGGATTGTGTAGATGAAAGTGAATGAGGAGAGATGTTGCATGCAATATTACTTGTGGTAGAGCCCTAGTCTTAGTTGAGGGTGACTGTAGTTGCTGAGGTAGAGTAACTGGTAGGTAGAGGAGAGAAGATGGCAGCACTGACCCTGGCAGAGTAGAGAAGGTCATTGACCTTTTTCCTAAATTTATGGGCTTTTCTCTGAGCGGTTTAGGCCACATTGATCATGGTGGCAACCTCGTACCAGGCAGCTAGATTCTGGTGATATGGTGTCCTCTACTGAGCCCATTGCAACTAGATTTATCTAGTTTGCAATCATATATTGTAAACAAAAAATGAAAAAGTGATTGTGGATAATATAGCACAGAAATGGCTAAGGACTGAACAGAGTGCACCACCTAAATTCCGAACTGTAAATAATGAGAGGCGGTTGGATTTTTCTGTTGATGGATTTATAAATGATTGTGAAATTATAAACATCCTACTAATGAACATGACAAATGAATGTGTTATTAGTAATACAGCTTGTGAAATAAATCATGCAATAATGGATGAGACGTTTCATAATATCTTAGCCAACCAACCAATTTGCAATGCGGGAAGAAAGCATTTACGAAGGTTGACATTTCAGAGAAAATGTGGTTACCTTTACAGCATTGTGTAGGACCATCAGAGATACATTTTAGTCCAGGGAACATAGCATACTACAAAATAGAAGGACTGAAAGAGTGGTGAAGTCTGGATGAGATGAAAGGCAGTTATAGAAAAACAACAATTTTACAAAATGGCAATCAAACTGTTACAATGCATTCCTTGAGGTTAATTGCACTAATTATGTATTTACACAGTCTGAACAACTAATAGAAAGTGATGAGACACTATACACTTCACATACACATATTATCTACTATTATGAAGAGCAAATCATACCAGACAAAAGGCTGACTGAATGTGGGTATAGTGACACTAAAGAATGGGATAAAACATTTGTCCCAGGGATCAGCTACCAGAAGTGGCACCAAGATGTATATGTGTATGAAGGGGCCAGTAAACGGAGAGCTGCCACCATTATATGGAGAGTAGGGAAAGCCACTGGTAAATACAAACATTGGTTATATTTGTGAAATGAGGGGTAGAAGGTCAGATGCTTTGATCGGCAGAATGAGGTAAAAATGTAGAATGCAGAAATTGGAGTACGAGTTCAGAAAGCGGAACTGGAAGTGAACGTTGACCTAGGAATATATCATAGACGGATAAAAGTTAGGGGGCGAACACTAAAATATAAAAAAAAACTGCAGATGCTGGAAATCTGAAAACAAAAACAGAAATTGGTAGGGGAAATCTGCAGGTCTGGCAGCATCTGTGGAGGGAAAATAGAGTTAATATTTAGAGTCCAGTCACCCTTTTTTAGAATGGGGCGTGAGTAGAATTCATAGTTTCTTTCAATTAACTTATGGGATGTAGGCTTTGCTGGCTGATCCAGTAATTATTGCCCAATTAAAAGTCAACTACAACACTGTTTTTCTGGAGTCCTATATAGACCAGATCAGGTAAGGATGATCGATTTCCTTCCGTAAAGGGTATTCACAATAAGATAGGTTATTATGGCAACTGACAGTGGTTGCAATTGAACTAGTTTTTTTTAAAATCAAGTTTTACTCTCTGTTCTGGTGAGTCTCTAATCAAAGGCCAAGGGCCTACTCCTGCATGTATTTTCCATGTATATCCCCATAACATTAGCTTGGGGTTTTGAAATAATTAGTCCAGTGATACTACTACGCTGTCATCTCTTCACAAGAAAACAAAGGCCATGGAACAGGCCAGAGATATACAAGAAGTAGAAGTCCTTATGATTGAAATGTTTTAGTGGATACCAACAATTTAGAAAACCAGTTGACAAAGCTTGCTGCATAAAATGACTCAGAAAGCCAGATATAATTTGATGTGTACACTGAAGTGTCAGAAAGAGGGCAGCCAACCTTATCACACAAAAAAGCATGGCTTCTTGATGGTGTGTGTGAGGTTAAAGCTAGATTAGTAGTTCAGATTTTTGAAGACAGACTGAGCAATCAAAATATTAGAGTTGATTCCCCTACGGCAGGAAGAATGATCCTGGAGATTTTCTTAGCTCTTTTGACAAAATATTTCTGGGAATTTAAATCAATTGATATAAAAACTACATTTTACAAGTGGAAAAAATTTCAAGATGAGTTCTGTTTGAAGCCATCTAAAGATATATGGGCAAAGTTGTTAAAAATAAAGTGTGTGTTTTATAGGTTGAATGAACCAAAAGAATGTGTTATTTTTCAGTTAGCTCCATTGCGTGGATTGAATTTAGCTAAAAGTAAATCCAGTGATATTGTATTGGCATCACAAGGAGAAACTAGCAGCCATAGCTGTCAAGCACCTCCATGATTTTAGATGAGTTTCTGTAGAATTCGAATAATCTGTGACTGATAAAAAAATAAAAGGAGTTGAAGATTGGTTACTGTATTTCAGGGGCTTTTACATATTTTAGGATTATAATTCAAGCAGAACAAGTTGGGAGTGGCCTTAAATCAACAATCTTATTTAAAACATTTTTGATTTTGATTTTATTGTCACGTGTACTGAAATACAGTGAAAATCTTTGTCTACGAGCGGTACAGGCAGATCACAGCAAGCAAAGGATGTACAGTTCAAAAAGACTTAGAGGCATACAGGTTACATTGCAGGTTACATTATTTGAGGCTAGAGTCTATTCAACAGTCTGATAACGGCCAGAAAGAAGCTGTTCTTGAATCTGCTTGTGCCGGTGTTCAGGCTCTGTATCTTCTGCCTAACAGAAGAGGTTGTAGGAGATCATCACCAGGGTGTGATAGGTTTTTGATGATTTTGGCCGCCTTTCCACAGCAGTGGGCTGGGTAAATGGAGTCTATGGATGGAAGATTGGCTTCCATGATGGTCTGGGCTGTGCACACCACCTTCCGTAGTTTCTTATGATTCAGGGCAGAGCAGTTGCCATACCAGGCCTTTACGCACCCGGACAGTATGCTTTCAATGGTGCATCTGTAGAAGTTGGTGAGGGACCTTATGGACATGAAAAAATTTCTTGAGCTGCCTGAAGAAGAAGAGGTGTTGTTGTGCCTCCTCGACTGTTGCGTTTACGTGGGAGGTCCAGGACAGGTTATCGATTATCATCACTCCAAGGAACTCAATGCTCTTCACTCTCTCAACCTCAGTTCCGTTGATGTAGATGGGGGCGTGTTCCCCTCCTTTCTTTCTGAAGTCAATGATCAGTTTTTTAGTTTTGCTGATGTTGAGAGACAGATTGTTAACTTTGCACCATGTCACCAAGCCCTTTATCTCCCTTTTGTATTTTGACATGTTGTTAGATATCCATCCCACTACCGTGGTGTCGTCAGAGAACTTGTAGGTGGCGTTCGTTTGAAATTTGGCAACACAGTCATAGGTATACAGGGAGTACAATAGGTGGCTGAGGAAGCATCCTTGGGGGGCTCCAGTGTTGTGTGTTATTCTGGAGGACGTCAGTTACCTATCCTCACTGATTGCAGGCTATGAGTCAGAAATCTGAGGATCCAGTTGCAGAGGGTAGAGTCAAGACCAAGGTCATGCAGTTTTGAGATCAGTCTGGAGGGTATGTTAGTGTTGAAGGTGGAGCAGGAGTCTGATATTGGTGTCTTTGTCGTCCAGATGTTCCAGGGATGAGTGCAGAGCTAGAGATATGGCATCCTCTGTGGATCTGTTATGTTGGTAGGCAAACTGTAGGGGATCGAGACAGGTTGAGAGACGGGAGTTGATGTGGGCCATGATCAGCCTCTTGAAGCACTTCATGATTATTCAGGTCAGAGCCACTGGGCGGTAGTTATTAAAGCACATTGCATGTTTTTTCTTGGGTACGGGGATGATGGTGGTCTTTTTGAAACAGCTGGAGACTTCAGCTTGTAGGACGGAGAGGTTGAAGTTGTCGGTAAATACCTTCGCCAGTTGTACATCTCAATAAGTAGGCCTATGACCAGTGGCATGCCTCAAGGATCAGTGCTGAGTCCACTGCTTTTTGTCGTTGATATAAATGATTTGGATATGAATATATTCACATCCAAATCATTTATATTAAGCTTGCAGATGATACCAAAATAGGTGGTGTAGTGGATAGTGAAGAAGATTACCTCAGAATACAACAGGACCTTAATCAGATGGGTCAATGGGCTGAGGAGTGGCAGATAAAGGTAAATTTAGATAAATATGTAGTGTTGCATTTTGGCAAGGTAAACCAGGGTAGGACTTATACAGTTAATGGTAGGGCCCTGGAGAGTATTGCTAAACAAAGAGACCTAGGGATGCAGGTGCATATTTCTTTGAAAATGGAGTCACAGCTATGCAGGGTGATGAAGAAGGAGTTTGGCAGCTTCTACTCTTTGGTCAGAACGTTGACTATAGGAGTTGGGACGTCATGTTGCAGTTGTACAGGACATTGGTGGGGCCACTTTTAGAATACTGCATACAATTCTAGTTGCCCTTATATAAAAAGGATGTTGTTAAACTTGAGACTGTGAAGAAAAGATTTACATGGATGTTGCCGGGACTAGAAGGTTTGAGTTATAGGGATAGGCTGAAAAGGCCGTGGGCTTTTTGGCCTGGAGCACCGGAGGCTGAGGAATGACCTTATCAAGGTTTATAAAATCATGAGTGGCACGGATAGGGTGAGTAGTCAAGGTCTTTTTTCCAGAGTGGGGTCGTGTAAAACCAGGTTTAAGGTGAGAGGGGAAAGATTTAAAATGGACCTGAGGGGTAACATTTTCGCAGAGGATGGTGCGTGTATGGAACGAGCTGCTGGAGGAAGCAGTGGAGGTTGATACAATTACAACATTTAAAAGGCATCTGGATGGGTATGTGAATATAGACAAATTGGGCCAATCGGTCTGTTTCAATGCTGTATGCCTCTAGTATGCCTCTACTGCCAAGTCCTTACAGAAACAGGATCGTCCATTTCAGGTAGAAGCAGTCCAGTTGAGACGTTTGGTCAGTTTAACTGGTTATGCACTCAGACTAGACCCAACACCAGTTAAGACCAATTGGAACTGAGTACCAAATTAAAACTTGTGGTTAAGTAGGTTCTGTGACAAATAAAATGGAAGAAAATTAAATTCAGAGAAGTAAGCAGTCAAGTTGCCAGCTATGGGTGATTCAGAAAAATGAAGTTAGCCATTCTTAGCAATGTTTCAAGCATAAATCTTCCAAATGGCTGTATTTATCATATTCTTGGTGGTTGAGAAAAAAAATGTTGTCCTTTGGCCTGGGAAGTTAAAAGAACCTTAGCACCTAAAACTTTAGCACTGGTAAAATCAATGGATGAGGGGTGTACTTATCTAATATTCTGAGGGAAATTTTATACAAGAGGCAGGTTTAGAAAAAATATTGTCCGTAAAATGTTACATGGATAATTATTCTCTTTTGGATAATGTTCATTTGACAAAAGGTGTTGCAGAGAGAAGTTTGGGAGTTGACCTTACTGATATGAAAGGAATATTGGAAACAAAGATTCCTAAAACAAAATGATTGACACAAATCATCAACTATCAGATTCTTTTCTTATGGCAAACATTTATTTTTGTAAATTATTAAATGTCCTCAAAGAGGGATATCTTAAGTTATGATGAGGGCATTGAATATTGCGTTTAATAGTATGGATAACATTTATTTTCTTTCATTGTTTTGTAATTATTTCTATACATGTAAAAATATGCTTCTTTAAAAATAGTTAATATAGGATCTGATAATGATTGGTTGAAATATAATGTGAGATACAAAAAAAACAAACATTTTACAGAGTCATACAGCACGGAAACAGACCTTTCAGTACAACTCGTCCATGCTGACCAGGTTTCCCAAACTAAACTCATCCCATTTGCCTGCATTTGGTCTATACCTCTCTAAATCTTTCCTACTCATGTACCTGTCCAAATGTCTTTTAAATGTTGTAACTGTACCTGCACCTAACACCTCCTCTGGCAGTTCATTCCATATATGCACCACCCTTTGTGTGAAAAAGTTGCCCCTCAGGTCCCTTTTAAATCTTTCCTCTCTCACCTTAAAACTATGCCCTCTAGTTTTGAATTTATCTACCCTAGGGTAAAGACCTTTGTTATTCACCTTATTTTTTCCCCTCATGATTTTATAAGCCTCTATAAGGTCACCCCTCAACCTCCTATGATCTAGGGAAAAGGTCCTAGCCTATCCAGCCTCTCCACAGAATTCAAACCTTCTAGTTCTGGTAACATCCTTGAAAATCTATTCTGCACCCTTTCCAATTTCATAGAATCTCTCCTAGAATTTGATTTGGAAAGATCATGACCAAAAGTTTGAATTTGGAGAACAGAGGGGAATCTCTTAGTATATGGTTAATCACATTTCTTACCTTTTGTTAATGTTCTTATTTATGGTTAAGAGAAATAAGTAGTGGTTCTTCATTATTTGAGCACATATAAATCGGGAGCAGATGTGACACTTGGCGTGCATTGAGAGGAATAAGACTGAGGAAGACAATCAATTCTCAACATAAAGAACAGATATATACACATAGGTTTCAATTTCAAAAACTGGCTTGTATTCTATTAACAAGGTTTGCCCTCCAACCTTTTCCATGATATCCCTGTTAAGACGTCACCTAATTTTTCCGAATCTCTCCCATTTCATATGCCCAACAAGGTGAAGTTCACGCTGTGTGAAGGACAGTTTTTTTGAAGCCAAAGAGATTGTGTAAGTGCACAGAGGCACTGTGAATCACCTTGAGGCATGTGATTACATTTTCTAGTACACCATATTTAACTTCCCTTCAGTGAGTTTGGGACACAACCATTCAACCTTATTTTAGGATGACAGGTCTGTCACCAAATAAGAGCAACTCTTCCTCCTTTGTTTGTTCTTTGACCTTTGGCTGTGTGAAAAGGTTTTTTTTTTCTCATGTCACATTTGCTTTCAATAGATGAACTACAAATATTTAAAATACTTCTGATCGGGAGTTTTTTTAGCAATGCACAAATTATGTGCTAATACAGGATTTAATGTTTCTCTTCTGCTAGGTCTTCAACTTGTTCTCAGTCCCCAGTTCCTATCCTACTACTGGGACTTTCCTTTTCCATGGCTTGGAAAGCTACGCAATATACAGTAGTGATGCTGGAATCTCTTGTTGGGCAGTTTTGCAAGAAACCATCAAATGGATCCAGGTACCTCAAGTGCTGCTTTAGCATGCAAAGGTCATGCTCAATGATTCTGATGGAAGCATGGATATTGCCGTACCTGCATTTAATTGGAGTCCAAAGTTTCCACAGAGATGTCATAAACTCTGGGTACATAGGATAACACCATAGCAGCTTTCTCGAGACTTGGTTTTCATAATTAGTATTCATGAAACTACGGAACTAAAATGGAAGGCAATTTGACAGCCGTTTAGAAGGTGAGCATTTATTTTTATTTTGGTGCTGAGGGTTTTAGAAATGACAAAGGTTGCAAAAAAGAATTTTTGCGAACCATAATTTCCTGCACAATTAAAAATCCAGTTAATCTGCAATATTGCAGTGTTCTTACGCTACTGTTCATTTTCCATGGAGGGAATGAGATGTGATACTCAAGTCAACAATTCAGCCATGACCTGCTTCACACATATATACACAGCTGATTGGTTAATATTCATAACATCCCCACTGGCAGCTTGACATAATCCCACCACACAAACACTTGGTTTAGGCATGATTTTCACTGCCAAAGCCATGCCATGCATGTCAGGCTCACTGCAAAGCATAGACTTGTAGTGCTTTACGTTATGAACTGAACCCATCACAGGTACAATTCCTTGCGCAAATGGATGTATGTACATTTTTGTTGCAGAGATGCAGGCTGATCTAAAAGCACAAATGAGGGTGAATTCCAATTGGCACAGCTGAGATAGAAAATCAAACAATTGCAAAGTATCTGCTACGAAAATCTTCTAAAATATCATTGGCAGCAAAAAGTAAGTGAACTTCAGGAATACTCTAGCAATTTTTCAAACTGTTTTTTAAAAAACTAATTTTTATACAGAGCTTTGGGTCATATAACTGGTTCACTATAATTCTTTAGGGGAGAAAAGCCATTGTCCTTATCTGGTCTGATCCCTATGTGATTCCAGTGTTGCACCAACATTGTTCACTCTTAATAGTTCTCCAAACTGGTTGAGAAAAATCGCACAACTGTGAGCCTGTAGAAAGGTGTAAATGAAACAGACTGGACTTGGTTGTGCCTCAGTTGTGAATCAGGCTTGACAAAACAATGCCCAGCTCAGGTGACAACACAGGTCCAGTGTTAAGGTTGGCAGAGCTATCTAACAGACTAACAAAGTAATGATTCTGACAGTCATATGTACTTCCGATAGGAACAGTTTATTTCCCTATCTACACTTCCTAAATATCTCATGATTTTGAATAAAATCAAACCTCCACTCAATGTGCACTTTTTAAAGAAACTACTCGTAACTCTTCCAATCACTATAACTGAAATTCATCATCCTGGAACCATTCTCTTTAATCTTATCTGCACTCTTTCTAATGCCTTCCCATATTTTCTAAATTGTGGTGGTGCTCAGAATTAGATGTAATACTCCGGCTGAGGCTGAAGCAGTGATCTATAAAAGTTTAACTTAATGTCCTTGTTTTCGTACATCTATACCTACTGTACTTTTCTATCTGCCCTCTTAATCTGTCCTGCTGCCTGTATGAATGATGTGCATACACATATACCCTGGACTGAAGGTCTGCATTCAGGTCCCACCTATCTCACAGATGTGTTATAACATGGTTGCACACGTTGATTCAATTTTACTTTACATTCAGGTCCCTGTCTCCAATTGTATCCTTTAGCTTGTATTGTCTCTGTGCATTCTTCCAAACAAAGTAAATCACATCAAACCTTTCGGTGTTAAATTTCATCTGCTATTTGTCAGCCCAGTTCTTCAACTTGTCTTTTGAAGTTCGAGCCTATCCTCGTCATGATACGTCCAAGTTTGGTATCTTCTACATATGTTGAACTTGTGCCTAGTAAAGCCATGACATCAGGGAGAGCAGGGTACTTGAGACTGGTCCTTGGGGAGCGCTACTATAAAGGTCTTCCAGTATGAGATATTTGTAGCGCTGGTGTAAATGGAGAGGTTCTATTTGACTAAGTGGTGAAATGCCATCGCGGCCTGTCGTATTGGAGCATCTTCAGCATCCGTCCCTGACTCTGATTGACGCGCACCTGCCGTCTCCATGACAACGAAGGCGCCGGCGCACACTGTCCAATAGAAATAATCAAGGCCGGGATGGCCCTACCAACCTATCAGAGCGAGCCTTCCTCCCAGATCGGCCGCCTGGACGAAGCTCAGCCCATCCAATAGGAGAGGCCGTTGTATACAGCGCCGTCAAACTTCGGCACTTTCCGGCAGCTGTCGAGCTTCGGGAGAATCAGACGAGGAGCCGTCAACAAGCAGCTCCTTTTCCCCGCACCGAGTGGTACAGTTACAGGCTGCAGAGATGGACATTCTCAATCAGGTCAGAGACACATATGTTCTTCCTTCTCCAAGTTGCATTCTGTAAAATAGTGTAATAGAAAGATTGTTTCAAGGCGTTTTCTTTAAAATAAATGCCTTTTTAATACTTTAATTCTCTAGCTTGTAGCATCTGGTACATTTCGCATCGCCAAGGAGCCTCTGGGGTTTGTGCGCCTCCTCGAATGGGTAAGTTTTGCAGAAAATCTATTAGTGGCATTTAAGAAGGGACGTGACAAATAGTGGATTTATGATATTGCTTTGCAACGCTTTTTGACTCGTTTGACTTATCTATTGCTGGTTTGCCTATGAAGAGGAATGCAATACTTCTTTTATATCAAGAGAATATACAGATGAAGTAGATGACTATGCATACTCCTGGCTCGAACTCATCTGTTTGGTTCCCGACAAAAATGTGATACAAAGGTTTTCTGTTGAGAACGTGATGCCGCCCCTTTCCCTTACCAGTTGTTTATTCCAACAGGCAAGGGGCTTTTACGTACGAATGGCTGCGCAAACTAATGCCTTTGAAATGTTCTTCCAGCTATGTATGCATTAAATAAAGGATAAGATCTTGTTATATATTTGGAAGGTAGTAATGGCAAGAAATGTTTGACGTTCGAGTTCGATAATAGAAGAATGGCGTTAGGTTAGTTGTATCAGTCAAATGGAAAATGTTTAACCTTAGAATTTGCCAATCGAACGATATACTTGAGGTTCCCCATTTCATGACTGATTTGACTTGTTTTTTTCAGCGTAGAATACTCTGACTGAAGAATCAAACGAGGTTTGAGAGGTTTACTCTATTCTTTGCTTCGATTTCCTTTCCTTCACATTTCTGATATGCAAACATTGGTATTGAAAGGAACTTGGAATCTTTATTTTGCTGTTTCTAAAATCATGCTACCAGAGTGGATTATTTCTTTGTTTTGAAAAGCTGGTAATTTAATTTATGACGGATAAGTTTAAGAATATAATTTATCACAAATTAAGTTTCCTTTCCAGATGGTAAATATAATTGGCTTAGAAGAACCCTGAGGCAATGATGTTTGTTTAGAAGACAGTGAGCAATGGTTTGTGTACAGTGTGCTTAGATAGCCTTGGAGTTCTTTCATTAGATTTATAGAATCCCCACAGTGTGGAAGCAGGCCTTTCAGCCCATCGAGTCAACACCGACCCTCCAAAGAGCATCTCACCCAGACCCACCCCATCCCTGTAACCCTGCATTTCCCACGGCTAATCCACCTAACCTGCACATCCCTGGACATGATGGTCAAATTAGCATGGCTATTCCACCTAACCTGCACATCTTTGGACTGTGGGAGGAAACCGGAGCACCCGGAGAAAACCCACGCAGACACAGGGAGAATGTGCAAACTCCACACAGACAGTGGCCGGAGGCTGCAATCAAACCCAGGTCCCTGGCGCTGTGAGGTAGCAGTGCTAAACATTGAGCCACGGTGCTACCCCATTGATTTGTACCAAAATGTATCAAAATTATTCAAGAATGATGGAGATCCCAAGATTTTTTAGAGAAATATTTTGACTGAATATCTGGACTTCAACATTTAGAGGAACAATTGCCACTTCCAGAAATCTGTCCAAATAAAAAATTGTTTATTCTGACAAAAAGTGAATAACTGTTTTGTTTTAAAGAATCATTTATTGCATTTGTGTACAGTAGAAGTAGAATGAAGCATTTGTTTACTATTATGTGGTGGTATCTTCTGGTCATGTGGTGGAGCATTGTCAGTGTCAATAATTGGAGTAGACTCTGCAATTCAGACATTTAATACCTGAATGTATTGCTTGACCCCTAAATCAAATTTATTTATTACAAGAAATAAAATATAATTGTATAGATTAAAATTGTTTTCTATGATTACTCATTTCTGTGTGCTGTTTCAGAATGTGTGGTAAAAGTGCATCTTATGTCCTATTATGGGGAATATTTAATAAAACTATTTATGTAGGAAATAATGTTGCTCTTCATCAGAACAGGTAGATATGAGTCTGTAAAATAACCTAGTTTTCAGATTATCATTTTCTAAACAGAAAAATAAACAAAATTGACACTGATTTTTTTTAAATTCTTTCATAAGATGTGTGCGTCACTGTCTGGTTTTACTTAGTACTTAGCTTCCTTGAAACACAAATGTCAGCAAATTGACTTATTACACGATTAAGTGTGAAATCTTTGTCCGTAATTCTGTGAAGTATGCTGTACAATATAATTGAATTCTACATTGTTGCATGACCAGTTTTGCCATTCTGAAGTATTCTACGTGCTATTTTGACATGTTCATGTCCAAAGGACAATACAGTTCTCTGATCAACAAAGACATGAAATATTGCATTACAGATTATATGTACACCACAGTATATATTTGTTATTTTTGAAAATAAAAATGCTGCATCACCAGCTGACTGATATGGAAGGTGAAATTTTAGGAATTGACTATTCTAGCAGTTGAATATGAGGTAACAATAATTCTTTAAAGGTACACAAAGTAAATACAAAGTACAATCCCTGGTAGGCAAATGAATTATCTGTCCAGAAACTAAAATTTCTTAAGTTTGAACTTCACATCTGCTTGGAACTCAAAAGTAAAATACTGCTATTGCTAAAAATCTGAAATTAAATTATTAAACAACAGAAATACTCAGCAGGTCAAGCAGCATCTGTGGAGGAACAGAAAAGTTAGGTTTTCAGACAATCGACTGTTCAACAGATGATATTTATGAGCGAACGTAAGTGGCCTGAAATGTTAACTTTGTTTCTCTCTGTGATGAAATCGATTTCCAGCATTCTGTGAGAATGTAACCTCCAGGGTTTCAAAGTGTTAATAGCTTTCAGTTTATGGCCAAAAATACGGGAGGGGATTTATGAAAAATTTCTAATCGTTTGCTCAGGATAGTTTTTGGGAGGGGGTGGGGGTGTCATTGAAGAGGTATCCAAAGGTTACAGGCAGTTTGAAAAGGACAGCCCAAGAAAGGTGTAGACTTCATGTTAAGAGTTCTACAGTCAACTGTACTTCTGTATAGAAAACTGGAAGAACTGCAGATGCTAGAAATCTGAAACAAAAAGAAATTGGTGGAAAATCTCAGCCGGTCTGGCAGCATCTATGGAGAGAAAGCAAAGTTAATGTTTTGGGTCCAGTGACCTTTCCTCAGAACTTCTCCATTCTCAGGAAGGATCACTGGACCCGAAACGTTAATTCTGCTTTCTCTCCACAGATGCTGCTGAGATTTCCCAGCAATTTCTTTTTTTGTTGCAGATTTCTAGCATCTGCAGTTCTTTCAGTTTTCTGTATAAGGGATGTTGGAGTCAGGACTCCTGGGAGATGAGGAATTGAGATGGTTGCTGGCTTTTTGTTGGGGAACCTATGAGGAACTCATGTGAATATTAATACCTATTTGCAGTTGAGAATGGATGTTGAAAAGCTCGCAAAACAGTTTTTATTTAGCGGGATGTAACTGACCTATATCAGGGCTCAGGGAAAAACCCAGGCAGTTTTACTTTGGCAAATGCAGCTCTTAGGAGCTGGTGTTAAACTTGTGAGTGGGTATTGGAGTGCAATTTCCAAGTCCAGGGGAGCATAGATACAGGACAGGAGGATGATCAACCACAGCAGGAACATTCATTGCAGCAGTCTCTAAAGGAGCAAGATAAGATCAGCAAAGGTGAGGAATTGTGATGCCTTGTGAAGTTTAAAGAGATTTGACAATGTACTGTAGCACTAATATCTGGATGGAATTACTTTCTTAATTGCATATGCTATTTGATGTGCACCACGGAGTGTTTGATCACAGTCCATTATCCGAGTGCACTTATGTTAATTCTGGGTTTAAAAGTACATATATTTTAGATTGCATTACTAATCTAGCATTCTAGTAGTTATTGTAGTTTGTTCAAAACCATGGAATCTGGTGGTTTTATTCTAATGATAAGTCTTCTGGATGTCATATTTTATCTAATTGAAAGCAAAAGTTACCAGTCCTTAGCAGATTTTAACTGGTCCAGGATTGAAACAGCCCACAAGTGCTGCCTGTCCTCCTGAATTTTTCCGGCTTTTTCTGTTTTTATATCTGGATTTCAAATTATGTTTGTTTTCATTGGCTGACTCGACAATATTTTCACTCACTCTGCTAGCTGTTCAGTCTTAGTGGCAGGACAAAACTAATAATGTCCACACCACTCTGCTTGAATATTTGTGACTGGCAGCTATGCACAAAACAAGTTCAATCCAGACCTTGTTCATTCAGCTAGAGGAGGTTATGACGAAATGACACAGATAGAGAGAAAAAGGTTTAAAGAGGAAGTAAATTAAAATATCCAAAACAATACCTTTTTCAGACATCATTATCACAACCATATTTTTAGCAATAACACCTATGAGAAAATTACTCTGTTATTCTTTCTGAGTGAATATTCAACGATTGAAATGAGTCGTCTGCATGGTAGAACTTCACATTGATTAATAAACTGAACAGCAGTAGATCTGTAGTGAAAGCGATTCATAATAATTGGCAAGGTTTTAGTTCACATGGGAAATGCATATTAATAGTTAACAGGTTGTGTACTGTGTTGGATCATATACTTCTTGTACTTGTTACAAATAAGCAATTTTCACATAATTACTCACCTTGAAAACTTGCCACAGTGTCCTTACCTTCAAATGAAATCTTCTAAGCATATTTTGTTTTAAGCATTGAGTAATGAATAATATTTCTGAGTTTAGCTGATATTTCCCAAGGAAATTATATGGAGATTTGGAGGTGGTTGTCCCCAATTTCCTTCAGCAGATTTGATTTTAACTTATTGCTATTTAGTTGCTGTTTATATTATTTAATAATGTGTAATGTTGCACAATATTATGCTAATAATAAAATATTTCAAGAATTAAAGAACAGAATGTAAGGGGATTAATGGAACTAGACTGTAAAGGAACTGTGGAAAAAACAAATTAAAAACAATTATTCATAAGGGCTAAATTCATGAATTGTGTGGCTTAAATAGAAAAGATAGGAATATCCCAGCATATACAAATCAATTGCTATTACTTGATTAGGAATTTTTTGGGTGAATCGTAGTTTTAAAACATTCGATCTAGCCTCAGAATTACTGTTGTTCATATTAGAAAATGATTGCTTAATGTGCATGTAATTCCCTTCCTTCGCTGATTGAGCAAAGTAAATTGAGCCTATGTTGTCTGAAATTAGTAAAGTGGGAGATAATCTTATTGAAACATTATGAAAGGGTTTGAAGGAGTTGATACTGAGAGGTTGTTTCCACTGTATGGGCAACTTAGAAGATGGAGTCATAATCTCAGAATAAAGGGTCCATCATTTCGGTCTGTCAGGAGGAGGCATTTCTTCTCTCAAACAGCCATGAATCTTTGGAATTGGATTGTAGACATTCTTGACTGCATTTTAGTGTGGGACAGAGAAACTCTTGGTTCTGCAGGAATCAAGGGATATAGGGGGTAGTTAGGAAAGTAGAGTTGAAGTTCAAAATCAGCTATGATTTTATGTTAAGACAGAAAGTAGATGATTCATTTTTCTCACAGATGGTGTTAGAATGTGGAATTCCCTTAGTAGGAAGTAGTGGAGGCTGTATCTTTACATTTTTACAAGGCTGAGTTAGATTTTTGGTGGATAAGTGAGTCAAGGGTTATGGGTTTTAGACATGAAACTGGAGCTGAGACTACAACCAAATTAACCGTGATCTTAATGGATGGCGGAGTAGATTCAAAGAAGTGAATAGCCTATTCTTACTCCTGAGTCCTGTGTCTATGTTCCATGTTTCTGTGAACAGTGGAGCAGACTTGACAGGCCATATTATCTACTCCTATCTTCTGTGTTCTTGTGAACAGAGGTGTTGATCTATTTAATCTATTTAAAATACATAAGTGGACAGAAAAAAAATTTAGATATAATCATTAATATATATTGCTGACAATAATTTCTAGCTTCATTTGACACAATGTTTTATTTACTGATGACTGAGCTATTCCAATAGTTATGATATATAGGGACAAATAATTGGTTTACCAAAGAACAATATGTCATATCTTCATTTTTTTAAATGACGAGACATGATACATGCAATTTTGAGTTGTTCAGCTTGGCCCCTACCTGTGAAAAAGTTCACTATCATGGGAATGCATACAGGAAATGCCAACAGAAATGCAGCATGCAAATAATTCTGGTCAATGTAAAGATGTACTCCAATTCTATTTGGATTTGCAAGTTCAACATTATTTAAATATCTTGTGACATATTTTGTCAGATTGTAGAATAGATGACAGTCTCTGGAGCAACTAAAGTAAAAAAGAATTTAAAAATAAATGCCAGTCCCAGGACTGGGGAATTTAATAGGTTGTCCTTGATCAATTTGACCTTTTCCAAAAATATTGAAATTAAAATGCTTCAATCATTACTGATAGGAATCTTAGCATTGATGTAACCAATGCATATTAGCAATTTGGGCAGATAAGTGGCAGCTAAAGTTTAATGGGAATGTATGAATGTGGTTTAGAAGGAAAAACAAGTAGTAGGAGTATATGTATCAAATGAAATGACATTGAAACATAGAGTGACCTGGAACCTAATGTGAATAATTTACTGAAAATCCATGTACAGGTTGATAAAGCCTCAAAAAAGTCTTAACAGCACTCTGATTTTATATATGGGCCAAAGAGGTCAGCAGTGAAAATGTATCGATGGATTTATACAAAGCATTAGCACTGCTACCTCACAGCACCAGGGACCCTGGTTCAATTCCAGCCTTGGGCAACTGTCTGTGTGGAGTTTGCACGTTCTCCCCTTATCTTTGTGGGTTTCCTCTGGGTGCTCTGGTTCTGCCCACAGTCCAAAAATGTTCATGTTAAGTGAATTGGTTGTGTCCAGGAATGTGCAGATAAGATGGATTAGCAATAGTAAATGAGAAGTTATGGGGACAACATGGTAGGGGTGGGGGTGGGGTTTGGGTCTCGGTGGTATGCCCTTTGGAGAGTCCGTGCAGACTCCATGGGCCAAATGGACTCTTTCTGCACTGTAGGGATTCTATGATTGTATGAGTCACAATTAGGGTAATATGTGCAGTTTTGGTGCTTCATTATAGAAAGGGAATTAAAATGATTGTGAGCTTACACCAGAGAATCAATGAGGTGATGCTGAAGATGAGAAGTTATATTATCAGGAGAGACCCAAAGTTAGTAAATGAGGCACTAACTTGCCTCAAATATTGTGTGTGGGGGTGGGGAGTCGGTATCGCCTTAGGCAGTTCATTGTAGATTACACAATTTTCAACCAACAGTATTTTTTTCTAGTTAGAGCCAATTACCCAACTGTTCCAAATCCCTTCTTCCCCCTTCTCTCCAGCTGTTGTCACCTCTCCCTTTTTCCAGCTGTTAGTATTATCTCTTGTGAATACCCAACCAAAAGAATTGAGTGTGTGGGTGGTGATTGTTAATGAATCTCAAACAACAGTGAAATATTAGTCACCCGGGAAGTTAGTCTGGTGCTTTTGTGTATTAACAAGAGTTTCACATTCTGTCCTATCTAGTAGAATATCCAACATCAACTCACTACCAGAATCTAGGAAAATAACCTGCGTTATTTTAGCTCTAAAGGTATGGAATTTTAATATAATGTGTGTTATCAAAGCTCCAGGATGGAGCTTCTTGAGTGAGTGTAAATTGCAATGGTATGATACTATACTCAGTTACAGAAATTTGGAAAAATAAAACACTGATATATAATCTCTATTGAACTTGAGAGAACCTAAAGCAGCAAGGTTTTGCAACATGCTGGTCGTTTTTTTAAAAGCAAAGTTTTGGCTTATATTTATGACCAAATTTGAATGCAAATGTTTAACAGAAAACAATGCTGAATAGTGCAATGATGAATAACAGATGATAATGTACAGCTTATAAAGTTGGTGGTGGAATTCCACAGGAAGTGCTCATTGTCATAGTAACACACTGGTTTCATTAGGCATTGAAAGCTTTGGTGCTCAGCTGTCAAAGATGCCACCAGGAGAAACTTGAGCTACTGGGACTGTTACTATTGGCAAAGAGAGGGATTAAATGAAAATTTAGTAGGGACTTTTAAAATTATCATGTGGTGTGATCAATTGAATGGGGAGAGACTATCTTTTGGTTTGAAGTTGTTGGTGGGAGGTCACCAATTTAAGACTGTCACTTTGAGCAAGGTAAGGGGTTACAAGACATTTCTCTGTGCAAAGAGTCACTGCAGAATGGATCCTTTCTCAGTGGAAATCATTGCAGCAGACATCATTGCATTTATTCAGCAAAGTGGGATAATATGTACTACGGGAAAGACTCAAGGCCAAGGAGTTAGATCAGGATAAGTAAAATAATTTGGATGACTGTGGAATTGGTACATGCATGATGGTCGAAATGGTCTCCTTTTGTACAGTGAATATTTATGGTTTGCAGCAAATGTCTGGAGTCAGGTCACTTCATATGTTCCCGTTATTCACCTCAATTCCAACATGCCTACCCAGATCTGGACTCTCTATTATACACCCAATATTACATACTATGGAATAGTTAGCAGAATGTTTCCAAACAGCATCTTGATATATTCCTCCAGAGATTGCTGGAAAGCCTTAGGAACTTTTAAGCCATTGTATCTAAAGACGTTAGTTGATGCGCTTTGTGAACATAAAATGATATTGAAATTCATCTGTTCAGATAAACTAAAACAAAGAACTACAGATGCTGCAGATCTGGAACAAAACCAGCAGCAGGCCTGTGACAGAAATGATGGAGAAACTTGGAAAACAGGATGGAGTCCTTAAAGGAAACAGGGTGTGAGGATGTTTAGCATTGTTTTCTTTTAAACATTTGCATCAATAATTTTACATAAAAAGAAGCTAAAGCACTGTTTTTAAAAAATGGCCGCGATGTCACAAAATCTTGCAGCTTTAGGTTCTCAAGTTCAAAAGATGTTTGCGAGTGGTTGGTTTGTAATGCATAATGGTGGCCAGCCTATCCCCTGAAATGGAAACAGAGATGTTGAGGAAGGGAAGGGAGGAGTCAGTGATGGTCCGTCCAGTTTCTCCATCCCCATCACATCTGTTCTGATGATGCAAAAGGGCCTCAGAAATGATCACCTATTTCCTCAACCGAGGATTCTCCACTACTGTGGTTGACAGGGCCCCTAGCTGTTTTTTGAACCATTTCCCGCACGACCTCAGCCCTTCTCCTTTCTCCCACAACGATAGGGTCCCCAGGTCCTCACTTACCACCTCACCAGCCTCCGCATCCAAAGAGTCATTAATTGCCATTCTGTCAGCTCCAGCAGGATGCCATAGCCAGACATATAATCCCGTTCCTTCCTTTGTCAGCATTCCACAGGGACTGTTATCTTCAGGACTGCTTGGTACACTTCTCCTCCATTCCGAACATCTCCTCATACTCCTCCAGCACCATCCCATGCAGTCGCAGAAGATGCAATATATGCTGTATTACCTTCTCCCTCCTCATCATCCAAGGCTCTTCCAAGTCAAGCAGCGATATACTTGTACTTCATTCAATCTAGTTTATCACATTCACTATTCACTGTGTGGTCTCCTGTACACCGGGGAGTCAAAACACAGGCTGTTTTGTGGAACACCCATGTTCTGGCCACAAAAATCATCCCAAGCTTCCAGTTGCTTGCCACTTCAACACTCCACCATGTTCCCATGCCAACCTTTCTGCTGCGGGCCTGCTACAGTGTTCCAGTGAGCCTCAGCACAAGCTCAAAGAACAACATCTCATGTTTTGTTTGGAGACCATGTAGCTTCTAGCACTCAATATCAAGTTTAGTAATTCTAGACAGAAATTGCTGGGAAAACTCAGCAGGTCTGACAGCATCTGTGGAGAGAAATCAGAGTGAGTTATGAAGAAGGGTCACCAGACCTGCTGAATTTCCTCAGCAATTTCTGTTTTTGTTTCATGTGTTAAGACATTTTTGTCTGTTTGTGTAGCGAAAACGTTGAAATATGTTGATATGCATCAGTTGCTGATAGATCCTGAGCACTCATCATCAGTGTGATTCAATATGTGGACAGAGATTTGTACAGCCTCCTGCACTTTTGTGCTGTTTCTTTCTGACTGTTCCCATAAATCTTTTTGACCCAGGAAACAATAAACACAAATACAGTATACGTCTGTATAAGGTTTAAAGTAAGGTAAATATTATTTACAGTAATGTTTGACTGATAAAAATCTTAGTGTGTATCCTGTGCTTGGAACTTTAGCCTGGTTGGTTGCATAACACAAATTAACATCAGCAGCATGTGTACAATTACTGCTTTGGCTGAGGTTTCTATGAAGGTCCCACATTTTCAACTTCTTCCCCTACCAGAGATGTGGTAATTCTCAGGTTCAACCACCACCAGTTGTCAACTCTGTAATGAGAAAGCAGCCGTATGGTCCAGGAGGACTGTAGTGACCTTACCTTCTAAGTAGACCACACAGTTGATATTGAGAAAGATATTTTTTCTAATTAATGTTTGTTTAGCTCAGTTAAATCCTTACACATCATAAGTGTAAAATTTGCAATAGAGCTTGAAAGTTGCTGTTAATTTCTTTGTTTCTGTTAAAACTATTTGTATATATTCTGGATGTTTATGTATTACTGAATTCAGATGTAAATAAATAGTAGTTTCTGATGACTATTATATCCAGTAACAATGCAACATTTCTACTTATTGAAAATAATAATATGACAAATTGTCTTTAATTTTTTTTCTGATACAGCAAACATTTTCATTGACAACCTTAGAAAAGACAATTAAAGTGACAAAATGACGTTACATGTCTTTAAATTCTCGGTTGGTTGTGAAGATCATAATATTATCTTCCAGTGGTGAGCAATGACTTTGTAGTATAGTTTAGCTTGTTAAAGCCATATGGCAGCATACTTTCAGATATACAATGCAATAACTTTAGGGTTGCCATATATTGTGCGTCCAGTGGTTTAAAACTGACTTTGTATTGAAAACAGTATGATTTTATTTGATCTTATTTAAGCATACATTATACTTGGGGCAGGGGTCAGTTAGCTTAGTTGGCTGGACAGCTAATTTGTAATGCAGAGTGATGCCAACAGCAGGGGTTCCATTCCTGCATGAGTTGAGACTCTCCTTGAATTGTGGTGAACCCGAGGTTAAACCACCACCACCCATATAGTCAAGTAAGACAATGGTAACATTTACAAATATCCAAACACTTGGCTGTTTGAACCTGCTTCACCAGGTGATCTGATTTTAACCTCAACTCTACATTCCTGTTTACAAAGGGAAATGGCACAGGATAGATAGGAAATTAAGTAATGAGGTTCAGCAAGTAGGCATTATGTAATAAATGGAATTGAATACAAAAGTAGGAAGGTTATTCTTAGATTATACAGAGCACTGATGAGACCGCACCTGAAGGACTGTTCATTGCATTGGTCACTTTATTTAAGGACAGATGTAAATGTGTTCAAATCAGATCAGAGAAGGTTTACTAGACTAATACCTGGAATGTAAAGTTGCCTTATGAGGAAAGGATGAACAAGCTAAGCTTGCCTCTTCTGGAGTTTTGAAGAGTAAAAGGTGACTTGATTGAAATGTATAAGATCCTGAGGACCTTGACAAGGGAGATGTGAAGAAAATGTTTCCTCTTATAGGAAAATCTAGAACTAGAGGCCCCAGTTTAAAAGTCAGGTGTCACCCAATTAAAACAGAGATTAAGTGAAATCTTTTCTCTCAAAGGATCATGAGTCTTTAGACTCTCTTCCCAAAAAGGTTGTGGAAGCAGAGTCTGCCAGTATTCTTATGGCAGAGGTAGATAGATTCTTGCTAAACATGTTGGTGAAAGCTTATCAATGGTAGTTGGGAATGTGGATTCGAGGTTATAATCATATCAACCATGACTTTATTGAATGAAACCACAAGTTTGAGGGGCTGAATGGCCTACTCCTGTTCCCAATTCATATTCTCATATGTAGATTTGTAAATGAACAATTATTATCCTTTGTATAAAAGATATGGCTTACTCTGCATTCTTTCTGCTCATGTGTCTACACCTGCCTGCTACTGTTCCTGGCCCTGAGCATAAACTGAACCTTCTACAAAACGAGAACTGCCTAGTTATAGGCAAAGCAAATTCTATGGTTAAACACTGCCCTTGGATCTGACTCACCTGCTTTTAAGTTTTAGCACAAGCTTTTCTGTTTTTTTGTTTCCATAGTTTATGACCTTGAAGACAACAAGTGTTCTCATTGTAAATGAAATCTGGATTTTAACATTCTTTTCATTAGTTCTAACAAATGTGAAATAAAGTAATTAAACCTATGGACCATTAAATTGGTGGTAAGTAGTAAAAGGAAATTGTAATTGATTGTACTCCACCACACATCAGCAGTTCTCAGAGTTTTCCTACAGACTGGAGAGATAAGAGATTATGCTTGTAAGCATTGTTTCCTCCTCTTTTTAAGCATTTATAATTAGATTTGGATATGTAATTGTGCAGTATTCAGAGAATCTGAAAGTTTTATGTTTTGCAGAATTTTTATTCCAATGATTAACTTAGGGTCATGTCATTCTTCAATGTCTAATTCCTCAAAATGCACTGATAAACACGTATTCTGGCGCTAACAATGAACATGCAGTATTTTAAAATTGACTTTTAGTCCTTTTTATTTGTGGAGCAGTTGGCAAGTCCACGTACATCTGTAGTCACATATAATTAACATTAAGTTTGGTTGTGGTGAAACTGACAATATATTTAGGAAAATTTATAATTTATGATCATTACAGCCCCAATTCTGGTTACACAGTTTTAGAAGAATTAATAGATTAAATCATGCTGCAAATATAGATCTTGAGATAGCCTTATCTTTCATCATATTCAAGATTAAAAGTATCGGATTAAATGTTGTCATGCAGCCATGCGGTGGTTGCAGTCTCTCATCAGCATATCCCATGATTTTTCTTTGGTGTCATGCTGAGATTTCTGTAGTACTTTAATGGAATCATGACTGCAGACTTTGAATATTTATTTGCGGACAAGACTTTCCTGAACACGTCCACAGTTCAGTGTCCAGTAATTCAGTATTATGTTGACCATTTATAATTGTAATTTAACTCATTTATATTTTAAAGATCAGTTCTATCCAGTCTGATTTTCACTTCATTATTTCTTCAAGCTTCAATGGCATTAATGATAATAACTTTCTTTCACTGCCCATTTGATACTTACATTCACCTTCAACGTTGAGATCAATGAATTAGTAGCCAGAAGTGCAGCCCTGTTTTCAAACTTTTCTAAGGGAAGTCATGGCGATTTCTTGTCAGAGGACAGTGTTTGTGAAAGTATTTGTTCTCCTTTAGTATTTTTTAACGTTGGTTTAGGTTTTCCATTAAAGACGTGCAACATAAAGGGCAGGATTATACCATGAAACTGGGCTAAAACAGCCATCCCAACCATAACATTTGCAGTAGCAGGACCAGTTCAGCGTTTTCCCCAGAAGTGGCAAATACTGTTGGTGCTTTTCAGAAGATCTGTAGTTTTAGGGATTCAGCATAAGGATGAAGAGGATGTTAAAAATGAAAAACAAGACAGAGGGGTCACTTTGGTAGCCTTTCCCACTCCGCTGTCCTTGAGCAAAGAACCTCCAGTTCAGATGTCCACATCAAGCTGTCACAGGAAGCTTTGTCCATGAAATTGATGGCCTCCCTATTTCGCCAGGAGCCATTCTTCTGTCAGCAAAATAACCCAAGGAGTGGACTCTAAGTAGTTAAATACTTAAATTGGCTGGTCCCCTCTGTTTGTCAGGCAGCTACCCAGCATTTGGTCCTCTCACTCGGGAGGGAATGGCTTAGGGGTATTATCACTAGATGATTAATCCAGAGACCCAAGCAATGTTCTGGGGCCCTGGGTTCAAATCCCACCTTGGCAAATGATGGAATTTGAATTCAATAAAAAAAAGGTCATAAAGATGATTGCGAAACCATTGTCAATTGTTGGAAAAACCCATCTGAATCACTAATATTCTTACCTGGTCTGGCATACCTGTTACTCCAGGCCTACAGTAATGTGGTTGACTCTTAACTATCCTCTGGGCAATTAGAGATGGGCAATAAATGCTGGCCTAGCCAGTAATGCCCTCATCCTACGAATGCTGAAAAAAAAGATAAATGGAAGATGTATAGAACTACTATGATCTATTCGTAAGTCAGAAGAGCTGAATGGTCTATTTCTGTACCTAAGGTGGACCCAAACCCAGCTGGAAAAAAATCTCCTGATCCTCTGCTCTAACCCTGTCCAACTCACCCTCCAGTTTCACTTGGTTCTTTACCTCCAAGATATCACCCAGCATCTATTGTGGAAAGTAGTGCACAGATTCTGAGGAGATCTTTGCTGAAGTATTTGCTAGATGACAAGCTAAGCAGGACCTTACATGTTTATCTTTAACACGGGCTAAGTATTTTCCTGTTCTATAACAGAGCAACCGCACAGTCTAGAACAGATTGCTCAACATACAAATTAGTGTTTGAACATGCCCTTGGGACAAGGTCTCGTTTAAGCCGAACCTCAATCGCGAAGTAAGAGAAAATCAAAACAAAGTGAAGGTGAGTGATAATGCACAAGACGTGAAACTTAGAGAGTTTAATGCTGGTGAGAAGTTCATGGTGAAATATCACTGAGATGCTAAGTTAGAGATTGGGTACATTCACATAACTCATGACTGACCAAAATCCCTCTGCCGCTATTTTAAAATCCAACTTCCAGAAATATTACTTTCACCACATTGCTAATGAAAGTTCTGTAATTTCTTCAGGCTGGAACCTTTCAATCTCTGCCTGTCTCATCTAATCCTGGCATCAGCTGCATTGTATAGTACTCCATCTCAGTCTAAGTAACTGGACATAATTTTTGTCTCAGACAACAGTGTAAAATGTGTGATATCAATTCAACCATCTGTTATGCGCCTCACCTGATTTTCATTTCCAATGACTTGAATAGAGATGGAAGGGGAGATCTAACGACAAGACTTACCACGATGATCAGAATTTTAAATATGTGGTGTTGTGGGATTTGTAGCAAATGTAAGTCAGAATGAACAGAGTAATAGGCCAGCTGCATTTGATTCGGGATAGAATGTGCACAGCAAGGTTTTGAATGAGTTTAAATATTAAATTGTTTCAGACTCCAGGCAAAGCTGTTTCGCAACATATTTAAAATAACTGTTGTTTTACATATAGGTTTGGCTACATAATTTAGAACCACACGTCTCAGTCAGAAAGGAGTTGAGTGGATAACTTTCCCTATAGTGACTAGAATTGAGTTTACCCAAAAATATGGAATATGTAACTATCCTCCACTCACTGCATTGTGCTACAGAAATAATCTCATTTTATTGGAAATGTTGTTGTAATTTCAGTAATGAATTCTGTTTACTTCGATGGGATGAAAGAGACGCTGGCAGGATGGCTCTGCTCAACACATATAGGGAGGTGGTAGACAAATCTGCCCCCAGAAATAAAGGAGATAAAAGGTACTGCAGATGCTGGAGAATCCGAGATAACAAGCATGGGGCTGGATGAACACAGCAGGTCAAGCAGCATCATAGGAGCAGGAAAACTTGACGTTTCGGGCCTAAACCCTTCATCAGAAATGGGGGAGGGGAAGAGGGTTCTGAAATAAATAGGGAGAGAGGGGGAGGTGGATAGAGGATGGATAGAGGAGAGGATAGGTGGAGAGGAGGCAGACAAGTAGAAGAGGCGGGGATGGAGCCAGTAAAGGTGAGTGTAGGTAGGGGGGTAGGGAGGAGATAGGTCAGTCC
>JAHRHZ010000069.1:23983891-24002564 GCA_024137785.1 Ginglymostoma cirratum | reverse complement strand
GATTTGCTGTTCCTGCAGCCTTCGGGATCCTGCTCCTATGATGCTGCCCGACCTGCTGTGTTCATCCAGCCCCACGCCCGTTACAATGGTGAACAATCTTGCTGTCTCTTGCAGATGTGTGGTAAGATGAAGCCACAGTTGAACATTTTCTTGCAGATGTGTGGTAAGATGAAGCCACAGTTGAACATTTCTTGCAGATGTGTGGTAAGATGAAACTTGCAGATGTGTGGTAAGATGGCCCCTCCTCAAGCCTCCATTTTTAGGCAAATGAACTCTTCTGGACAAAGCAAGCTACAGGAAACAGATGTAAGCATCTGTTGTTTGACTGTTTCATATAGGAACCCACCCATAATTTTCAAATATTATAGAATAATTGACTATTTGTTTATGAGTCAATGCTGTATATAGTGTTCTAACAGTCCATAAGCAAGAAGTTTGACCCAGTTTATGCTGAGTTAATGAATCTCTATCAGTGCAGCATATTGGAATATTAGAATTTGCCTTTGAATTCTGGATTCCTCGTGGAGAGAAGTGGGGAAGTACACCGGGTTTCCTGCTTCTCATTTCCACCTGAAATCTGCTGGATGGAGAGCCTGACCTCAAACAGGCAGACACAATGGGATTGACGCGCAGTACTCTCTCGGGTTTGCATGACTCAACATTGAACAGATTTAGAGACCTAGAAAAAAAACCCGTAGATGCTGGAATCCAAGGTGGACAAACGGGAGGCTGGAAGAACACAACAGGCCAGGCAGCGTCTGGAGGAAAGGAGGGTAATACCCAAAATGCTGACTGCTCCTTTCCTCGAGATGCTGCCTGGCCTGCTGTGTTCTTACAGCCTCCTGTTTGTCAACATTGAACACTTAGGTTTGAAATGGAGAATTGCCACTTAATTGAAACATCAATAGGTAGTTGGTGCCTGTAGAACAGTGCTTCCTGCCTTAACATTGTAACTTTGTTTTGATGTGCTGAGTGAAATTTGGATGCAGATACAATGAGTTCATGTTTGGATGTTGCAATTTTTAACCAAATCACATATCGCAATTATCTTGCATTGAGTGGTTATAATTTACTGCATCAGTGAATATAGAATCTTTACCTATTTGTGTGAAAAAAATTCAAGGTCTGATGAGTGTTTATGAAAATCAATAAAACTTTCTTGTCAAGTTACCAGTCCTTTTCAAATTACTGTATTATTCACAGCCATGAAAGAGGACAGACAGGAACAGTAGGAGGTCTTTGAGATCCTTGAGTTTGTTCCCGATTTAATTAGATCGAGGTTGATTTGAATCTCAGTGTGATTTGCTTATTTTTGTTCAATATCCCTGATACTTTGTTTAATAACAATCTGTGTTCAAAATGTCAGTTAGTTTAACATTTACAGCCATAAGGGAAGAAGAAATCGGATTTCTCAACATGCATTGTGTAAAAAAAGTCTTTTTTGATTTCTCTCCAATATAATGCACCAAAGAAGATTGTTTGTTTATCTCCGTCAACCCTATTGGCTCCCTTTACCATGTTAAGACCTCCAGAAAACCACTCCACAATTTTGTAAGTGAAAATGGAACAAAAAAAGCAAGATTGTGCAAAATGCCAAAATTTGCAATTTAACTCTTTAAACCCTGGTGAATCTGCACTGTGCTCCTTCAAGTTTAATGTATATTTCTTAACCATTGGCACTCAAAGCTGAATGCAGGGTCTCAAGGTGGAGTTGAACTAACTGTGTAACTGCAGCATCATTTCCTCACTTGTGTATTCCATCTTGAAATGAAGGATGACATTCCATTAATCTCTAGTCTGTGAGCGAGATTTTGGTGATTTCTCTGCATAAATACCTCAATCTCCTTGCTGCCAGTCTGTTACTAATAAGGAAACATTAAGGTTTGTCTTTCCTGGATCCAAAATGGATGATTTTCGTACTCCATTTTCAATTCTAGTTGCTTAAGACTGTCCATGTCCCTTACTGATTCCAGCTATAATCACCACACACTCTAGCTCAATTACACTAGTGTTCTTGCAAACGTTCTGTGATGAGTGCAAGACAAAAGACTTTGACAAAGCGTGACTTTTTCCAACAATATTAACTGTATGCATGAAATGTTCAACTGTGGCTTCATCTTACCACACATCTGCAAGAGACAGCAAGATTGTTCACCATTGTAACAAGCATGGGGCTGGATGAACACAGCAGGTCAAACAGCATCATAGGAGCAGGATCCCGAAGGCTGCAGGAACAGCAAATCATATTCAGCCTGGGAACCCTGCAGCCCAATGGCATCAATGTGGATTTCACAAGCTTCAAAATCTCCCCTCCCCCAACTGCATCCCAAAACCAGCCCAGCTCATCTCCACCTCCCTAACCTGTTTTTCCTCTCACCTCAAGCCACACCCCCATCTCCTATCTACTAACATCATCCCGCCCCCTTGACTTGTCCGTCCTCCCTGGACTGACCTATCTCCTCCCTACCCCCCTACCTACACTCACCTTTACTGGCTCCATCCCCGCCTCTTCTACTTGTCTGCCTCCTCTCCACCTATCCTCTCCTCTATCCATCCTCTATCCACCTCCCCCTCTCTCCCTATTTATTTCAGAACCCTCTTCCCCTCCCCCATTTCTGATGAAGGGTTTAGGCCCGAAACGTCAAGTTTTCCTGCTCCTATGATGCTGCTTGACCTGCTGTGTTCATCCAGCCCCATGCTTGTTGCCCCCAGAAGTCCCTAGGCACCTAGAAAAATCTACCTGCAGGGGTGCCCAATCAGAGAAATGTCATTCCCATAGATAGAATGGAAAGAAATAGTGAAGTAATGGGGAGGAGAAAGACTAAGATGCTACAAAATCGGTGTGGGAAGAAGAAGGCTACAAGATGGCAGTTGGCAAGAAAGGGGCTGAAAGTTGAATGTGGGAAAAAAGGGAATTATATGATGGTTGTCATGTAGAAGGAGATTGCAAGATGATGTTATGGCGACTGACGTTATTACCTGAAAAATCAGATGCCAGACTGAAATCTGATCTTGATAGATCATACTTTGTTTTATTTTTATTTAACAGGATGGTCTTTCACTGAAACACAAGCACACAATGCTTCAGATATGATTTTAACAGAGAACCAGAAGTTTGTTACAATGAGAGAAGAAGATAAAATAGAATAAATCAGCTATTTACATATAATACAATTTGAAAGACTTCAAAACACTAGGAAAAGATATACTATTCCATCTGTCCCAAAAGCCCCCTTTACAGTACTCAAACACTAGAGAGAATTCCCTTCTCTATCATGTACATAGATTTGACTTAAGTACTGCTTTCAATTCCCAGTCTTGAGAGTCTGCTAGTGTCTTCGTTGAATATTCATACAACTAGGTTTAGACAGAAAGTCAGGGTTCAAACCAAACACTTCTGGTCTGGAACTTACAGACTAAATCATTACATTGAGGTAACCCATTTCTAATTTTTCTGAACAAAATCCTTGATCTAGGAGAACTGTGGTATTATGTTTAATTTCAAGCAGGACATCTGTATGCCGAAAAAAAACTTGACAAGCAGATTGATATTTCCATCAAGTTAAAACAAACCAATTCCTGATCCTCCAAGCTGAAAGCAGGCTAATGTTTATTCTTTCTATTCGTAAAACATTCCTATTGGAACAAATTCCCATTAGAACTCCAGGAACTATCTCTGTCATGGAGGTTTAAAAAAAATCCAGGCTTCAGCAATACAAACAAGTTAAAAGTTAAACCCGCATGCTACTAGTTCAAAATTCAAACTCTTAAATAAACAGTATTAAAATATATATAAATTTCAAATATTCTGTGATCGATGGTGTAGGGGTAAAGAGGCTATGTGCATATGCAACGGAAATGCTTTAGCTGTGGCCTCACCTGTCTGGAAGCTATGTTAAGGCTGATGGTCTTTTGTATATAGAAGTATGTGGCAGTTACTTTGAAAAAAATCTTCTGTTGCCAACTTATGCCTCTTGTCCTGTACCAGTTTAGATATTGTGGTATCTAGGAAATTAATGTTTGGCTTTAAGTTTAATGGAGAGTTGTTTACAACTGATGACATTGAAGAATTATTCTAATTCTGTTTCTGTGACATATGTATAACAGAAATACTGAAGTCAACGTTACCACAATGACTGCATCACCCAGTAAGTAGGTGGGAGAATGACAAAAAAACTTGTGAAAATCAAAACACAACCCTCGAGAAAACCACAGGAGGAGTCCTCAAAGAGCCCCCTACTGGCAGGTTGGGTGGACGTGTGTATTGGTGAGTGAGTGAAAGGCTGGATGGGTGAGTGAGTGGCTTTGTGGGTGAGTGGCTGGCTGGATAGGTGAGCGATTAGCTGGGTGGGTGAGTAAGTGAGATTGAGCCGAACACCCTTTCTCACTCTACAAAAACTTATCCACAAAGCAGGCTGCAAGAGGAGAAAAGCGCAGGTTAAAGGTCGGCCAATTTCCGACTCTTGCTTTCATATGAATTCCATTGAGGCCAAGTTGGAATGTGCCCCACCAGAGGGAAACCAAGATTAGTACTAATTGAACCCAACTTCTTAGCTTGTCTCCAATTCCCACCACTTCCCTCGACTAAGCTATAGCTCTCTGGCACTGCTTCTTAAAAAGAAGGAAAAGAAAGGTTTTATTGGTTAGCTACTTCTCAAGATTTTAAATTCCAGATTTATTAAATTCAAAGTTTATCATTTGCTGTGATGGGATTCAAATATATGTTCCAGAGCTTGCTAGACTAGTGACACTGCAACATCACCAAAACCCCTCTAGTCTGTCACTTGTCACTTTTTAGTGGCTGCTTATGTTAATTACTTATTTAAATTATGATAAATTATCATTATTACATAGTGGTAATGTCACTCTGTAGTCATAGGTTCTAATCTCACCAAGGCAGATGGCAAAATTTGAATTTAACAATAATCTGGAATTAAAAGTGCGTCTAACGGTGACCATAGGAGGCATCTTCACAGGCACTGAATGATGTGAGGTTCTGTGAAGAAGAAGTTGGGAAAATCATGTGGGATATCTGGTAAGTAGCTTTTTGATGTTGAGAGCAAAAATTCCCATTTTCTAATAAGTGTCAATCAGCAAGATGAGATTCTCACTAGTAAGCAGCAAGAGGCCTCTTTGCATGTATTATCGTGTATTAACATCTGATTTATACCCACGTCAGTTCAAAGTAGCAAGCGTCTTTCAATTGTCCACATGTACATGGTGTAGGAGTTGTTTATTTCTCTTTAAACCTCATGTCATGCAAAGGGTAGCTACACCCTGTGCCTTCAATCTTGCAATTGCTCCTGCACGGATATTTGCACACACAGCTGTTGATGAAAAGTGAACCTACTTTTACAAATGTGAGAATGTAATTACAATGAAATATCACCCATGCAACCTGCATGCCTTCAGGAGGTCTTCTTTCTTTTCCTTCCACTGCATGTTGGTGTAATCCCAGGACCTGCAGCTGAGATGGAGAAACCCTGCTGTACAATGGAGCCTATTACTCCTGGAGTCTTGGTTGGGTGATCAGAGAACCTCACATCATTCAGTGC
This sequence comes from Ginglymostoma cirratum, assembly GCA_024137785.1. Taxonomy (NCBI): domain Eukaryota; kingdom Metazoa; phylum Chordata; class Chondrichthyes; order Orectolobiformes; family Ginglymostomatidae; genus Ginglymostoma; species Ginglymostoma cirratum. Next base: position 23,997,009 of record JAHRHZ010000069.1, on the reverse strand, counting down.
CTGTGAAGATGTCTCCTATGGTCACCGTTAGACTAGCTTGTAATTCCAGATTATTGTTAAATTCAAATTTCACCATCTGCCGTGGTGAAATTAGAACCCATGACCACAGAGTGACATTACCACTATGTAAGGGCCTAGACATGCTGAGTGTGCCCTACTCAAAATAGGAACTCCAACAAGGTAGAGTGGAGGTGGAAGGCCAGCCAGCTGTGGACTGTCTTTAGAGGAGACTTCTATGGGGCCTGCATGTGGTTTCTCCTCTGGTTGGGTATCTACTGCCACTGCCCTGTCTCCTTGTGAGGAAGGACCACCTAGATTGAGGTCAGTGTTCCTCATCCCCCTGCCATCTTGCTGGAGAAGCTGGAGGGACAGAGTGCAGATCTGTGTGTGTATATCCAGCAGAGACTGAGTGTGCCAGACGTGGTTCTTCATGGCAGCTGCCAGCTTGTCTATGGAGGCAGCCAGACATTTGCTTCCAGAGATTACATAGTGCAAACACCATCAGTGCAGTCCTCTAATCTTTGTGTCATGTCCCATATGCCTCCAAAAAGACTGCCTGCTGCTTCTGTGTCTGCATTTCTGTGAAGGTCTAAATTACTATGCAGGCAATGCCTCATGACCATGAGAACTGCCATCAAGCACGCAGCCAGGATGCTGAAGATGTGCTTTAGCAACTTGAACAGATCTGGGGCCATTCTGTATGCATCAGCCTAGATATCGTGCATGATGATTGTATTCTGTGCAACATATTGTGGCAGCGAAGTTTGGAGCTGCAAAAAGAAGAAAGTACTGAGCACAGTGTTTCTTACACAGAGGAGCAATATATAGAAGAGGAGAAATGTGATCGGGTCTGAATAAGCAGCAGTGTACATTGTCTCCTGTGCAGCCTGGACTGGCCTAATTCTGGCAGATTTCAATTAGTTTCAACCAGTGCATCCATCTGGTGGCCATATGCTGAATCCAATTAGACCCTAAAATGCCCAATGCAAAGCTGTCTTACAATGAACAAAGCATCATGATTACAGACATCCAATTTCTGCCCTTTCTGCTTGTCTTACCATTCATTACAAGAGAGATGTTCACTAGCCAGGCAGCAGTCAACAATGGACAAACAAATAATTTTTATGTAACAAAAATATTGAACAGAAACAATCCAAGATTGTATAAAAAATCTTGCACAATCACAAATTCTTATTCCTCCTTTCCTCTCCTGGTTGCAACCTTTGTGTTTTCAGCAGAGGTAGAGTCAGGCCTGTCATCTTTCTACTCAGCCTGCTGAGAATCTTATGGCTGGTGTCCTCAGGTTTTAGGGTTCGGTGAGAACCTTTCCAAGGGCTGTCCACCTGCTCCTGAGCATGGCCAATTCATCCAATGGCGGAACAGGCATCCTGTCAGTACAGACTGAGGGCCGAAGAGGTGAAAAAGCTTTGAGCAGACTCCTCAGTTGCATGTTCCTTTTTTCTATTTTCCCACATATGTTCCACACATACTTCCCTGTTAGAAATAAGCAGAAGCGCTCTTTGCTGCACATTAGTGGACTAATGAAGGGCCAAGCCTCGGATTTTTTCAGTCTTGTTTAAGGCTCAATTCACTGTAAAACCAATTCACAGCGCCATTCAAGTGGACCATTCTTTCCATGGACAAAGGTATAATTGAAAAGCCTTGTTACATGATGGAACTAATGCACGAGACAGACACCTTCAGTCATTCTGCAAATATGAAGTGTGGCTGAAAAGACTGCCAGCATCTCTCACACATTGCAGAGCAGCAAAATTCCCTGAGGCTTAGCATCTGCTTCCAGCTGAGGAGAGCTTTCAGCATTTTGCGCTCTTGAATGGGAACTCACCACTGATGTCCCTGTCTCCCACACCTGCTATTGCTCACATGTGATGTGTGAAATGTGCAGTGGTAGGTTCACGAATGCAGATTGAGGAGTGGCTGAAGTCAGAGGAACATCAGGATGTACTTGAAACTAATTAGATCATAAGGCCTTTTCCAGCATCCTTGGGTGTGGTATCACACTCCTCCTGGTAATATCCTCCACAATCAGTAGCCAAGCCCTCTTGTTCCCATTTCTCCTGTGAGCAGGGAATAGAGTCGCCCTGTGGGCTCTGACATAACACAGTGGTATCTTTATAAAGGCACTTGTTAAATGAAGTGTAGTCTTTTCCCAAGGGAATTCATCGGTACAGTTTGTTCCTTTGTTTAATGATCTGAATAATCCTTCAACAGCTTTGTAGTGGCCTTTTAAGTAGTTCAGCTGAAATAGACACATCTGAGTTGTCGTCATGCTCACTTATTCTTAGTCATAGAGACATAGAGTCATAGAGTCACGCAGCAGCAACAAATCATTGGTCCAACCAGTCCATGCCGAACATAATCCCAAACTAAACTATTTCTACCTGTCTGCTCCTGGCCCATATCCCTCCAAAATGTTCCTGTTCACGTAACTATCCAATCATCTTTTAAACATTGTAATTGTACTTACATCCACCATTTCCTCAGGAAGTTCATCCTAAAGCGAACCACCCTCTGTATAAAATATTTGCCTCCATATCTTTTTTACATCTCTCTCCTCTCACTTTAAAAATGTGCCCCTTGCCTTAAAATCCCCCATCCAAGGGAAAAAGATAGCTACGATTAATTCTGTCTATACCTCTCATTATTTTATTACCTTCTATAAGGTCGCCTCTCAACCTTTGATACTCCAGTGAAAAAACTCCCAGCCTATCCAGCCTTTCTTTATAACTCAAACTTTCCATACTTGGCAACATCCTGGTAAATTTCTTCTGAACCTTCTTCAGCCTGATAATATCCTTCCTATAACTGGGTGACAAAAAGTGGACACAGTATTCCAGAAAAGGCCTCACCAATGTCCTGTACAACCTCAGCATGACTTCCCATATTCAAAGGACCAAGCAATGGAGGCAAGCGTGCCAAATGCCTTTTTAACCACCCTGCCTATATGTGATGCAAACTTCAAAGAATTATGTATCTGAACTCCCACACCCTTCTGTTCTACAACAAAGCCCTACCATGTATAAGCCCTGCCCTGTTTGTTGTACCAAAATACAATACCTCGCATTTATCTAGATTGAACTCCATCTGCCATTATTCAGCCCATTGACCGATTTGATCAAGATCCCTGTATAATCCTAGAAAACCTTCATCGCTGTCTGCTATGCCAGAACATCTGGAAGACAGATGTTAGTCCAGCATCGTGGGTAAAAAGTCACTTACAAACACATTGCAGAAATCTCCGGGATCCTTGTATACTACTGGACCGGTAAGATGATAAGGTCATATGAAATAGTTCCTCTGCTTCCTGTACATTTCCAAGCTAAAATTCCATGCAATGTATTAGCGTATCAGGTGGAAAACTCAGCTGCAAAGTTTCAGTGAATTAAAATGATTCTGACCTATTTCTGGTGCAGCTGGTGAGTTTCAAAATCACCTTGCCACCCACTGATCCAAAATCTGCTCGGTGTTAAGTCACTGTCTGTATTTTTTAACATCTTTGCCAAATTCCTTATGTACATGAAAAATAGCAATTCTCTTTATATAACATCTGGAACTGATGCCGCTTATAAACAATTTTCAACAGATTTATATCTTAGACATTTGTAAATGTCAACCAACAAATGGAAGAGGTCATGTTTTGCCTGCAAATGAATTCAGCCTCGGACAAATCACAGACAATCTTTCACCATATGGTAGGAAGGGTAAGAATTCTGGCAGTTTCATACTACATTTGAGCAGATAGAGAAACATACTGCGTTTTGACAGAATTGCTTTGAGAGGATGAGTTAGGATACCATTCAATTGAAAAAGCTTCATTGGGAACAAAATATTATGAGCAAAAACAATTTAGGTATAATATTAAATCAACACCAACATTATTTACTGAATTTAAATACTGGTAAAAGGAGACTAGAAGTTGAAGCTGTTCATCTTGCACTCCTCAGTACTAGGATGCCTTTTTCAATAAAAGAGATCATGGAGACAGCCAAACACTGCTGCATCCCTGGAGCATTGCCCTGACCAATCAGAATCTGCTGGCCTGGTCTGAGAGTTAATATTGACAATAACTATTCTTGCTGCATTTTCTTGCCAATTGTGGCCCAACCAATCAGCACCCTCTTTCATTCTGTGTAAAATGGTGTCTGTTTTTAACAAGCCTGTGTTTTTATATCCTAGTTCTGATGAATGCAAGATTGAAAGTTTCAATTTCTAGTCTCCAATGTAGCAATTACTTTACTGGTAGAAACTATGCTCCCCAGCATCCCAAGTATTTGTTCTGAACTGTGACTTACTTAACATGAAAATGAGTAAGCCAACACTAAAATAACCAGCTTCTCTCACCCAGCTTTTTTTTAATCCCATGGTAATACTGACATTAACACAATAGGGAATATTACAAACACATTGGAGGCAAAAAGAGATATTCCTGCTGAGTTTCATCAGCTTTTTCTCTCTTTATTTCAGATTTACAGCATCTGCAGTATTTGTTTTTATACTGAAAGTAATATTGTGTGATGGAATAAACTAAGTGATAGCAAACCCGTGCCCGTTTTACCTCTTGCCTGGTTTTATTTACAATGAAATTACCACCTAATGTTTACAATTATGTTATTCTCACGATAGATGTTTTTAAAATTTTAACAGTAGTTCCTAAATTTTGGAGATGTTGGAATGCTAGCTCCTATGAAAATGGCTCAACGTAAAAAACATTTTGATTGCCTTAGCTCATGCTTATGCACCATCAGGAATGTATGGCGGTATAGTTACAGAAAAGCTGTACAATTTACACTTTGATGGCTGGATTTTCAGTAGATCACTGAATAAAGGAAATTATGTGTATCACCATTCTGAGTTAATAATCTCTGCATTTCCAATTGAAATTCATAGATTTTATATTGAACATGTATTAGCTATAATGGCCAGCAATATCGATTTAAATGTAGAATCGTAGAATCCCTACAGTATGGAAGCATGTCATTTGGCCCATCAAGTCCATACCGATCCCACAATTCCATATTTTTCACCCCAAACCAGGGCTCGCATCCGCTAATGCTAATCATTGTTGACTTTGGTAATAATTTCATTTTCTGTACCGATATGGTAGTACGCTAGATGCTTTCAAAATCAGGAATAGACACTTCAAAAGTCTATAATGGTTGGACATTACAGCAGCTGCTTTGGGAAGCTTAAGTTAGAGAGGAGAATGTTTGACTCAGTGATTTGTCTGATCTATAGCTCTGATGTATAATTCATGTGTAAAATGTAGTACTTTTAAAGCACTTTTTTCAGTGGAGGTTATGACCTTCATGACATGTAAGATGAGATGTAGTAAAGGAGTCCCCTGCTGTGGACTGAGCCAAATGATGTGTCCTCCTTCGCTATGGAAATATGTACTATATCTCTGGTGGCAGTATATGACAGATTAGACAACATTCGGAATACTAGCCTTCACGATCTGGCAGCCTGCAGAGAGGCTGTGATATCTCAGGGCTTTCAGGATCTGATAGCTGTCATAAGAGCAACTAGCCTGCTAATCAGGTGTTCACAGAAAAACCATGGAATGGTCATTTCTGAGAAAAATAGCACATGCAAGGTATCTGACTTTCCTCCTCACAGCACCAGATGAGTAGCATGTAGAGACAATATAGACTGTCAACACGTCAGCTTTGGAAGTTCAGCTTTCTCTTAAGTGCAAGGTGAATGAAGGTCACCTCAGTTCTATGAACCATTTGTACAAAAATTACCAGCCGCCATTTGCAATACTTGTGTCGTTTTACTTACTGAAGATGAAGAAAGCATGGTATTACAAAGGAATAGATTAACTTTTGACTACCCATCACTTCAGTTGTGCTTTTTTATTGCCGTTTACAGAAAAGCTGTACTACTTTTGCATGAAGTTTCTACTAAATGATTAACAATTGCAGAGTCCTGTAGAGTAAATGAAATTTAAGGTGATATAATGTTTTAAGAAGGATGATGAAACAGTAACAGTGGAAGTGACAAAAGTAGACTTTATTATGTAGATGAAAACACCTAATTGATAAGTACAGATTGTTCTTGTGGCTGTTACCGGTTGGGTAATAGAATCATGTGACATTCTATCTCACAAGCTTCCAAGGCCACCTTCCAGCTATAATTGTGTCCTAGTCTTTTTAAAATATTAAAGTTGTCCATAATTGCAAGCTGTAATTGTATAAATACTAGATTAGAAATGTACTGCAAAGCCCACCTGACATGTCAACTAGTAAAAGCATTTTTGAGATACTGACCTACTTTTCAATGACTACAGGAAGAGAGAAGTGTGTGCCTTATTATAGTGTACCTGAAGCATAATCCAGGTAGATTTTTGAAGGATCATTGGCTGTGGTGTAAGAAGCACACCTTATCATCCATAAAGCATTATATCAAGCGACCATTGTTTTGTAAAAGCTTGAGGACTCTGGAGAAAATGCACTTTGGTTTTGCAGACCTGTCACCCACTGGTGACAGTGGGCATAAGGAGCACAATATGGGTAGATATAGGTAGTAGAATTCAGGTAATAGTTTCTTAATAGTGTAGCAGTAAACATGGAGCCTGGTATATTTTAGGTTATGGTGTTTAGTTGTATTTAGTGCTTATATGCAATAAACAGAATTCTAAAGAAGCTTGAGCCAGAAGAGTGTTTCTGACCTTCGATTCTCCTCAACCAGTCATTCTTGAACCCAGACTGTTAGTGTAAGAGATAAACCACAAGACAAATAAACCATAATTTCGATTTTCAAACAATTCTGAGTCTTTCTAGTCTGACAGAAGCAGACCCCTGAGTGTTAAAGGTTCTAATGTCAGCAGCTACAGCAATAGTGAGAAAATGTCATTCTGAAGTTGGTCCCTCTCTGCTTTGGGATTCCTGTTAATGACTAAGTACATGCCAATTGTGTCTGAGAACTCTGCACTTGAGAAAGTGAGAAAATCTTTCATACTGCGTTGTACAAATCTGGCATTCTGCTATATGGTACTGCATAAATGCCGCATAGCGCTCACAAAGATTCAAACACAGTTACAATACATCCCTATATCAATGCCATCAGAGCAATATAACCTTTTATAACATCGCAGATGTAACACCAGAGGCAGGAAGAAGAATGGAGTAGGAAATATACTTACTTGGTGGGGACATCATTGGGTGAGAAATGTAACAAAGGTACTTCCATCCTATCAAGTGAAAAGATTTGATGCGACAATTCAAATAGCATGGCATTTACCAGATGTCCTGAAAAACATTCCTACCCCAAATAATATGAACACAGTAGCTGCCATTTACTTTTTTTGTGGGATTTCAGTGTGTTCAAACTGGCTATATTTGCCTACAATGTTTCAAAACCAATGTACTGAACTCATTTTGCTTTATGGATTATTGATAATCTTTATACTCTTGCAAGGTGTTTGCATGAGTCACTTTTGGTTAAGGGACTCTGTGATGACATTATCATTTGCCTGGGCTACCCTCAAATGGACTAATTTTTGTGATATTTCCTAGAAGTGATCAGTTGCCAAGTCAGGAAAAAAGGATGAAGAACTGCATCCCTGTGTCATTGCCTGAAATCATTGCACTTGAATTTCAGGGCCTTCCTTTGGTTGTGATGAGTGGGAAGAATATGGCACATTGAGTAGAAAGCAGTGGAATGTACACTTTAGTTTGTGCCTGCACTAGGCATTGACTTGATGGAACCTGCTAAGTGAGGTGAGAAGGGTATTCCTGCATTGCTTTTTCAGCCTGTGACTGCAAAGCTGGCTGGATGCTGTAGCACAGGATCACTTCATAACAATGATGCTGCTACATGTTCTGAATATTAAGGGTACACCTGTGCAGCCCGAAGACATAAAGGCAGAGCCCTTCATTTAAAAGTTTTACCTCTTCTTCCCAAAAATCTCGGGTCCACTATTTACCGATTCACAGAACAAAGATGGGTATTATGGAATGGAAATCTAGAAGAACAGATTACAGTGAATGTCCTATAATGTCTTAATTTCTTCTCCAGAGTTAATGCCTGATAACCAGGTTGAATGATAGATTATGCAAGGGGTACCCCCCATCTCCTGTTGACAGATACAGAAACAGTCAGGCTTTGGGGTGGGTTTTGTTTCGGAATTAACCTTCTTATAGTTTAACTCCCTACCGCAACCCATACTCACCTGTTGTTCAGGGTTAAACAGCCTCCTCTAGTACTCAATTGGGATCATGTGGCTTCCAATCTACGGAAGGTTCTTATCACTAATGCTAGACCCCCCCCCTCTCTAACAGGTATGAGAAATCTGTAGACATTTCTTACATTTCCTAGGTATACCATGAGTGCTAGGCTTTGTGAGGGGTAGATTCCCAGCATTGGGAATATTAGGATATCCAGGAACTCTCAGATCAAAAAGAATAGCACACTTTAGGTCCAGTGCTTTCCTTGGTGAGCTTTTTATGCTTTTTATGCCCCTGTAACTTTATTGAAGCTGAGATGCAGTTGTGAGATTGGGTGCTATCAAATGATGTGAGCTGTAGAAAGCAACAATGAGGACAACAAGTTGAAGGCTGACAGGACTCAGAATGGAGTTGATTACATTGTAATAAATACAGAAGGAGACTTAACAGGGAACTCTGAGAAGGATAGCATCAAGCAAAAGCAACGTGTGGACGGTGACATATGGGAGAGGCTGCAATAGAAAGAGTGTGAAGGAGAGGAACTAGATGTGGTAACTGAGAGAGCAGAATCATGTGAAAGAGAAGTTCAAGATGTATTTCATGTTTTTTAAGTATATCGTAGCTAACTGCACTGCCAAGTGATGCTGATTCGCCATATGGTAGTCCCTGCATTATTACTCAGGCAACATATAGTTAGTTGTGATTGCTACGTGTACTATGAAACTCCATTAACAGTTTAAATGAAGTACATTTTCTTCTCAAATTCAATGGAATCAGATATCAATGAGCTGGATAATACTGTGCAATTCAGGTCAGTATAGCTTGGAAAGAGCAGGGTACATATTCCACAGTTTGCAAAAGAAGATACCTTATGTATAAATAAAATCAATATTTTGATTAAAGCAACCTTTTCCACTGGCATTAGTGAATTGATATTAAAAGAAAAGTGAGCTAAGATCTTGAATAATAATTTCAATGCTGGATTTTAATCTTCAATAAGTTTAACAATAGTTAAGAAATTTCCCAGTTGTGTTTGTCTGCCTCAGGAAAAAAGTGCCCCAGACAGATATTCATTCCAGAAGGGGCAAGTGTTATCTAGAGTTGGGCTCAATAGCCCTGAAAGAATTCAGAAGCAGCTACTATGCTTCCTGGGTGCCAAAATAGGTAATGTAAAAGTCTACCTTGGTGCTTTACAACTTTGTCTCAGTTATAATAAAAACAATAATACCTTCTAGCCCTCATTCCCCTCCCTCCCCACATACTCCCAACCTATGCCATAGTCATGCTTCCACCCAGCTCTATAGTCTTTCTTACCTTCTAAACCAGGCTATTTCCCTCTACTCATCTTTCCATGGCCCCTCTTTACTTCAGGTTATGGTACTTTCATGCCCATTTGTCCAGTATGTACAGTGTTGAAACAGTAGACCTTATAATGACAAGAGGCCTTGTTAAAAAAAACTTTAAAAACTCATTCATAATTCCTTTTTGTACAGGTGACTAAAAAAAATTCAAATCCTTTGAGGTATCAATAGCAGAAACTGAAATCATTTGTTTAAATAAATATTATGAGATTGATAGAATAAATTAGACAGCTAGATCTGTCAATTCAGTGTTTCCTTCCCTGGAGCATGAGCATTCTATTGACTGTTTAGGCTGTCAGGAAAGAACACATAATGAGACTTGGGAGTTTCTGATTTTCACCAGTATTCCTGATTCCAGGCCATTAGCAATTGGCTCAGAAGACATGGCTTGAAGAGTGGCTGAAGTGTGTATTTTTTTTGCAGGTGAGAGAATATTTTGACACTATAATAATTAAACACTTATTCATTTTTAACAAACATGTTAAACGTGTGTGTGAGATGATGTTTGCTAAAATGAACATACCCTGAATTATTGAAATATGAATAAACTGTTTCCAAGATAGTTTGGTGCTAGGACTATTGGGAGAATAAAGCCTGGTTAGCTGAAAACATCTCCACAGATGATAAGCCATAGGGAATAGGCAGAATAAAAGTCATAGAGTTATACAGAACGGAAACAGACCCTTTGGTCCAGCTGGTCAATGCTGAGCAGACATCCCAAGCTGATCTTGTACCATTTGCCAGCATATGGCCCATATCCCTCTAAATCCTTCCTATTCATGTACCCATCCAGATGCCTTTTAAATGTTGTAATTGTACCCACCTCCATCGCCTCCTCTGGCAGCTTGTTCTATACATGCAACCACCTTTGCACGAAAAATCTTTCCCCTTTCACCTTAAAACTATACCTTCTAGTTTTAGACTCCTCTATGCTAGGTTAAAAAAAAAGCCTTGGCTATTCATCCTATCCATGCCCCTCATGATTTTATAAACCAAATAAAGTCACCTCTCTGCTTCCAATGCTCCAGGGAGAAAAGCCTCAGCCTCTCCTTATAGCTCAAAGCCTTCAAAGCTTGGAGATTGCTGCTGTTGGATGGGGCAAGAGTTGAAGGAGGATACCCAAATGAAACTCAACATTGTTGGGGATGTAAGTTTTAAATGAGGCTGGAATTCAGCACCAAGTACAGTTTGATTCCCCCCTAGATTTGATTTTCTAATAGATTTAAAGTAAAACTACCATTGAGCAATTTTGTTTGGCAAATTGTGACACTGTGATCTTAATTTTTTCTGTGACAAAGATAAAAATTTTAAATTAAACTTAAAGAATTTTAATTTAGAAATTTGTTTTTAAAATATTTACCCATCTATGGGTTTAAGGCCACTCACAGTTCCCTCATCAAAGCAACATGTCTTGAACTGTCAATTTATAACTGAATGGGAAAACCAGGGTAAGCTTCCTCTAACCATTTCTCTCCATGCAGAAGTAGCTGGCCTTTCTTCAGTGTCTGACCCTTCATATGACCATTGATTGAGATATCGCAATGCAAAGGCAATATGTGCAGACTCACATTCCACCACATCAAGATGACTAACGAATGGCAAAAGATCACCACAACTGACTAAAAGAAAACTTTGTCCTTGACTCGTAGTGCTGAGCATTTAAATCCCACTGTGATATCAGTAAAGATTTGAAGACTCAAAATGAGTATCAAACAACAGTCTGATTTTACAAAGCTACCCAACACGTAGCAAAGAAAGATTTTCTGTGACTTATGTAGTAAGATGAAACCTACACTCTGGTAAGTGAACATCAGACTTTATTGAACACAAATGTATGCAGAGAATGGTAAGAAAGGACATAGTTTTGGGAACCCTGCATTCCCAAGTTCCAGTTCCATGTGATGTGACAGCGCTGTACGATATCTCCTTTTTATATGTGCTTAGTAGGTGTACTTAGAGTCAAGTCTATACTTGGAGGAAATACCTGTACTTGATGTACAATTCTCTTTACAATTTATGTACGTTTCTAGAGTCCTATAATGTGTTTGTCAGCATTTGAATATCACGGGAATTATTTACAGAGTATTTGTGATATATGCCATATTTATTTTAAAGACTATGGCTTGGGCGGTTTTATATATCTTTGTTATGAATCAAATTCTGAAAACTGTTGCATTATACTTTAAGAAGTTATTCCACTGATTTACAAAATATTCTGCAATTCTAAGTAATACGTCCTCAAAACTAATTACTGAATCAAAATGCAAGAGCGTTAGTTAGTGTACCGTTACATCCCAGGGGAAAATTTCAGCTTTGCACATTCTGTTTCAAGTGTTGTGTAGCAAGTCGAAGACTTATCACCAAGGAAACACATTCGTAATCATAATGATTCAATGCAGTCCCTTGTGCAAAGGTTAAATTGTGAAAACTGAAGTCAGTTGATCAGTTTGATAACAGTAGGATAGCATTTCTGTTTCCCAGAAGGTTATTTCTTTAAGCAATCTGTTTGGACATGACACGACACTCTGGACCTCCTAGGCCTAGGGACATTATCACTGCGCTGCAAGAGCCCCCAAATTATCATTCTTTTTAATCAACTTGTTTGGGCATATATGATACATCTGTATGACAGGTAGGCCTTGAATCCAGATCTTCTGGCCCAGAGGTAGGGACATTATCACTGCAGTACAAGACCGTGAAAATTATTTATAATTAACTTGTCTGGACATGTTTTAGCACCCCTCCTGGGAAGGTGGGACTTGAACCCCATCTGTCTGACCTATAGGTATCCCAAAGTTTATTAGCAGGTAAACTCAAGGTGTAAAACATGAGTGGAAATGGATGTTGTATTTGCTGTCTCCTGTTGACCATGAATCTTAAAAAATCTCAAACATTTTATTTTACATTCTTGTGAAAGAATATCTTGATGATGAAAATAGATTTGCTGTCTGCATTTCATTTTAAATGTCCATTTATATAATCACATTTTAATAAGCTCCAAGTATGATTATACATAAAGGTGAAAAAAGTCCTCCCTGTTAGGTAGTTAGGTAGTTAGAATTGTTTCAGAGATAGTAGGAAATGCAAATGCTGGAGAATCTGAGATAACAAGGTGTAGAGCTGGATGAACACAGCAGGCCAAGCAGCATCAGAGGAGCAGGAAAGCTGACGTTTCGGGCCTAATTGGCCTGCTGTGTTCCTCCAGCTCTACACCTTGTTATCTCAGATTCTCCAGCATCTGCAGTTCCTACTATCTCTGAAAGAAAGGATGTTGGTTATGGTTCCTGGTCATCTCAGCTCCAGGACATTTCTGCAGGAGTTTCTCAGGGTAGTGTCCTCAGCTCAAACACCTCCAGCTGCTTCATCAATGATCTTGCTTCTATCGTAAGCTCAAAAGTGGGCATGTAAGTCAAAAGTGGGCATGTTTGCAGTGACTACACAATGTTCACTACCAATTCATCACAGCAGACCATGTCCATGTAGTCCAAGATGCAGACAATACCAAGTCTTGGACTGACATGTGGCAACTAATGCGCGCACCAACTAATTGCATGGCAATGACAATCTA
>JAHRHZ010000069.1:23946938-23983491 GCA_024137785.1 Ginglymostoma cirratum | reverse complement strand
AGAGAGATCAAAGGATCATACAACTGGTGTGAGTGGAGTGAGCAAACCTAAAATGGCTGACTGACTGCCTCCTGTTGAATAATTTAGTTTAAATAATTTAGTTTAGAATAATTTAAATAATTTAGTTGCTCTGGAGATGTATATTTGGCCATTTGAGAGACAGGGATATTATTGGTTAGGCCAGCATTTATTGCTCGTACTTAATTGTCCTCGTAGGTGCTTTGAACTACTACGATCCATGTGGTGGAGATGCACTTACAGTGCTGTTACAGAGGGAGCAGCAGGTTTTTACCCAGTTACAGTGCAGGACCGATGATATAGTTTAGGTCAGGACGGTGAGTGGCTGGGAGGAGAATTTACGGGTGTTCTCATGTATCTGTTGTACAAGACTTGTTCCAAAGTTTTAAATTTCGACTTCACACCCATTACCCCCCAACCACTGCAACTAGGACCCCCTCCAACCCATTGTGAGCGATTGAAATTAGTCTCCATGATTGATTCTAATATTTATTTTCAAATTTTACGTAAATGTTGAAACTATTTTATTGAAACATAATTATTGTGCTTGTTTTCTGACGCAGAGCTGCAGATTAAGAAATGTTTTTGTCGCTCAATATATCCTTTCTTTAAAAAAAAGACCTGTGTGGCAGTCTATGTGTTACAGCACAGAATTTACAGATATTATGTCCTGTAGTGTGCTATTGAGAATATTTGACTAATCAAAGAAGTACATTATTTGGTGAGCCTGGAGATGAAAATCTAGGGAGTGAGTGCCTTCCACTTTGTTGCCATCATGTCAGGGAAGATTCAGCAGAAATCCCATTTGAGCTTGTAATTGTGTTTAAAACAACTCTTTGCTGAAATTATGACGACAGACCAGGCATTTTAGTGAAGTCATGGAAAATTGTAATTACTTCTTAAATCAAGGTAAAACTAATTCATTACTTGAAATGTAACACACATTGGATAAGATTTTAACTCATTCACAACCAAGGCCTTGCTCAGTCTTGAAATCAGGCCAATTGGATTGCTGGTGTTGCACTAGGATGTTTGTTCTTGATTGTCTTTGAAGTGTGTATTTTTCAAGTTTAAGATAATTATTTATTTCCAGAGTTATACATGAAGACTTTTTATATGTGGACTATTGATATTATTAATGTTGTTTTGTTAATAGAAATTATTCATTTAAGGAAGTATTAGTGGGAAATGCACACTCTACTTGTATTTCCTTATTTCTTCTGAAGGAGTATAAATAAATAATTAATTGTCATAAAAGTAAATGTTTAACTTTGTGCCTGACAAGATATGTTTAGAAAGTACAAAGAGTAATGAAGTTTTTAAATGTTTTAGTTGGTTGTTTCTGGGCCAGTGTCTTGTTTTTACAGGCACCATGATTAAATATTCCTACTCAGCTTTATTTGAAAATGTTCTGCTGCTCTTTTTCAGAACTGTCCCACAGGTTTCTATAGCACAACTGATGGAGAATGTTTGCCATGTAACTGCCATGGACATTCAGAACAGTGTCTTGTTGATTCTGGAATCTGCATCGTGAGTGGTTGCTGCTTCTATGTACTGAATATTAAGTTGGATTTTAATCTTAATAATGATAACAATTTAACTAGTTAAAATGATTCCGTTGGATTTTACAAGTTATCATGCTTCTCTTTCCTAATGACCTTTCTCATTCCTTATCTGGTACATGTAATGACTTAGGCTCAGATGTTTTGCCAGCTGTTTCTTTTCAGTCTACACTCTGTTGTTACTACATGGCCTTACTTGCAAGGCAAAACCAAGCTGAGAATGATTGCAGATAACATGGATTGCTCAGACATTTTTAAAACAGAGCACTTTATTTTGCCAAATAGCCATGTTATGGAATTTTCAGTAAGAACTCTGACAGACAGTAAAGTAAGATGTCGTTTGTTTCTGATTTACTGCTTAAGAGAACTGCTCTTCATTCACATTTCCACATTAGTTGAATCCAAAATGATGCCAGCCTGTCAAACTGAAAACATGCTTCAGAATCATGAAGCAACTGTTTAAAAATCAGCAGTGCAAATAATCTAGGCCCGAAACGTCAGCCTTCCTGCTCCTCTGATGCTGCTTGGCCTGCTGTGTTCATCCAGCTCTACACCTTATTACCTCCCTGTTAGGTGTTGTCTGCTGTTTTTGAAATGTGCATCCATCACCCTTATTTACAGTAACCATCTCTTTACACCATCCTTGTAAACTAGTGGCTCACTTGCCCTTTTGCTTTCATTGTCCTTGATCATGTTGTGCCCTTCCCCCCAAATCTAATTCTATATTTCCAAAGTTTCCACTACAGCCACAGACTGAGATTGCTCCTTTCAAAATCACAAATGACATCCCCATGTTATGATAACAAAGGCAAACTGTCACTCCTCATCCTTCTCAGCCTGTCTGCAACCTTTGACACAGTTGAGCATACCATTATCATTCAACATTTACCACTGCCATTTAGCTCGGCAACAGTACTCATACCATATTCCATTCCTATCTATTAATTGCAGCCAGGGAATCACTTGCAATAGCTTCTGTTCTGCTCCCGCATTTTTACCTCTGGCATCCCCCAAGGATCTATCCTTGACCTCCTCATTTCTAATCTGCCTGCTGTCCCTTGGCAAAGCAATCCAAAATAACATTATTAATTTTGACATGCACGTGGATGACACCTAGCTGTATTCACCACCAACAAAAATATAGCATACTGGAGAAACACAGCAGGTCTGGCAGCATCTGTAAAGTTTTTCTTCCTTCCGACGCTGCTCATCCTGCAGTGTTTCTCTAGCACTCTTTGGTTTCATTTCAGATTTCCAGCATCTGCAATTCTTTGTGTTTATTCTACTCATCACCATTCACTTGACTCTTCTACTGATGCCAAATTATCAAACTACCTATTGGACTAGTATTACTGGATGAGGAGAATTTTCATCAACTAAATACTAGGCAGACTGAAATCATTTTTCTTGGTCTCTGCTTCAAACTCCCTTTCATGGCTACAGACCTCTACTATTTCCCTGCCAACAATCCGAGATTAAGCCAGTCTGTTTCCAACTTTGGTTTCAAATTTGACCCCAAAATGGTCTTCTGGCCTCATTCACCTACTGTTACTAAGACTGCTTAATTTACGTGCATAAGATTATCTCGTTTTGCCCTTGTCTCCCCTAATCAAATGCTGAAACACTCTCATTGATGCTATTGTTACCTCTCAACTTGACTATTCCAAGGGACTCCTTGTAGGTTTTCTACGTTCTATCCTCCATAAACCTGCAGTCTTCCAAATCAAAGCTGCCCATATCTTAATTCATACCAAATTCCATTCCCCTATCATCCCAGTACTTGCTGCTTTCATTGGCTGCCCGTAAAGAAAAATCTTGATTTTTAAAATGCTCGTCCTTTCCAAGTCCTACCGTGGCCTTTCCCCTCTCTATCTCTGAAAACCCTTCCAGCCCCACAGCCCTCTAAGGTAACTGTGCCTTGTGAAATTCTGATTTTAATTGCTCCACCATTGGCAGCTATGTCCTCAATTGCCTAGGTCTCAAGCTCTGCACCTCTGTACCTAGAGATAGTAGGAACTTCCGATGCTGGAGTCTGAGATAACAAGGAGTGGAGCTGGATGAACACAGCAGGCCTGGCAGCATCAAAGGAGCAGGAAAGCTGACACATCAGGTCAGGAGCCTTCTTCAGAAATGGGGGAGGGGAAGGGGACTCTGAAAGAAATAGAGAGAGGGGGAGGCGATGATAGAAGGTGGATAGAGGAGCAGATAGATCGAGAGCAGATGGACAGGTCAAGGAGGCAGGGATGAAGCCAGTACAGGTGAGTGTAGGTAGGCAGTTGAGATGGGGGTTAGTCAGTGAGGAGGGAGGGGCAGGTAGGTGGGAGGGAAGATGGACAAGTCAAGGAGGTGGGGATGAGGCTAGTAGGTGGGACGTGGGGCTGGGGTTTAGTCAGTGAGGTGGTAGGAACGGATAGGTGGGAGAAAAGACGGACAGGTCAAGGAGGCGGGACGAGAGGGGCTGGTCTTGGGATGAGGTTGGGGGTGGGGAGATTTTGAAGCTTGTAAAGTCCTCATTGAGTTGGGTTGTAGGGTTCCCAGGCGGAATATGAGGTGCTGATCCTTCAGCCTTCGGGTGGCCTCCTCCAGTGGGCCACAATGATGCCACCTGAAGGCTGGAGGAACAGCACCTCACATTCCACCTGGGAATCCTGCAGCCCAATGGTCTCAATGTGGACTTTACAAGCTTCAAAATCTCCCCACCCCCAACCTCATCCCAAGACCAGCCCCTCCCGTCCCCGCCTCCTTGACCTGTTCGTCTTTTCTCCCTCCTATCCATTCCTACCACCTCACTGACCAGCCCCACCCCCACTTCCTACCTACTAGTCTCATCCCCACCTCCTTGACCTGTCCGTCTTCCCTCCCACCTACCTGCCCCTCCCACCTCACTGACCAACCCCCATTTCAACTCCCTACCTACACTCACCTGTACTGGCTTCATCCCTGCCTCCTTGACCTGTCCGTCTTCTCTCCACCTATCTGCTCCTCTATTCACCTTCTATCATCGCCTCATCCTCTCTCTATTTATTTCACAGCCTCCTTCCCCTTCCCCATTTCTGAAGAAGGGTCCAGACCCGAAACGTCAGGTTTCCAGCTCCCTCTGATGCTGCCTGGCCTGCTGTGTTCATACAGCTCCACTCCTTGTTACCTCTCTACCTATTTTTCCTCCTTTAAAATACTCTGCAGAAGTTACTTTTGTGGCTATGATTCATATGGCTGTCCTGAAGTGCCTTGAGATATTTGCTACAGTAGAGGTGCTATGTTAATCTAAGTTGTTATATTTTTAAAAATATTTCAAAGGCAGATATTCCTATGGACCTTCACTGCAGTTTCTTACACAAGACCGAAAAAAATCACTTGCTCTGCCAGCACTTGTCATCCCAGTCATTTCCAAGATTTTCCACCAGAATTGACCTCATATGTGCAACACATTTAGTGAAATGTGGTTGGATATATTGAACCAAGTTGTCACTGATGGAAGTATGCTGTCCATCATATTTCATACAATTTATGCCATAGATGACCAGTGCATTTCTGACATTAAAGCCTAGTGTGTGATATGGATCATGGAATTGAAATGTTAGATCCCCTTCTCATGGTTTAAATTTTATTTTAAAAATTCCACCATCTCCACTAGTTCAGCTATTGCCCATACTGATCTGAAGCAGATGCTGAAAGCCTGCTATTGAGATCTTTCTTCTTTCCAATGAAGGCTGACCTACAGAATTGTGTTAACAAGCATGGGGCTGGATGAACACTGCAGGTCAAGCAGCATCATAGGAGCAGGAAAACTTGACGTTTCGGGCCTAAACCCTTCATCTGTGTCTAATTACCTTGATTCCAGTCAAAGTTAGTGGTCTGAACATAGGTAGCCATTGAAGATTTAGCATTTCTGTCATATGATTCACTTTCTGTAGAATTATGGAAATATAACATTTTGTGTTTTATGTTCAACATTATTGTTTATCCAGTATCAACACGAGGTTAATTAATGAGCAGCTCCATTTGGTGAGAAGCATAGGCCAGCATCAGGGGATTAAAGGTAAGGGCTGGGCAATCAGGAGGGAAGGAAGTATTTTTGTTTTGACACTGGGAGAGAATTTGCACTGATGTGCAACAAAGGCAATGCTGCTTGAACTGCAGTTATGAAAATGCATGTTTATTGTTATTGTTTCAAAGCTGCTTTCAGTTATCCCTAAAGGGATACTGATTGTGGACAATTATGTCCCTATGTAGGAGATATGAATCATTTAACATGCAGCACACTTAATTGCAGAAAAATGACATTGCTACCAAAAATGTTCTTAAACCCTGATTTGAATTTGATTTTGATTTTGATTGATTTATCGTCATGTCTACCAAAGTACAGTGAAAAGCTTTGTTTATGAGCAGTACAGGCAGAGCATAGTAAGCAAGGATGTACAGATCAAAAAGACTTAGACAGAAGTACTATTGCTCTACTGGGTGTATTCCATAGGTCATCAAATAGATAGAAATAAAGTAAGTTACAATTGGGAGTTTAATTATATTCATATAGAGTGAAATCATAATTTATTATTTATTATTTAGTGACTGCAAATGGGATAACAATGTAAAAGACAGAAAAAGAGTTTCTCAAATATCGAGGAGAATATTCTACATAACTGTGTTTACAGTTCAATGAAGAGAAGTTATTGTTAGATCAAGTGGGTCAATGTCAGTAGGGAATCATTTAGGGACAGTGATAATATCAACTTTAGGTTTCTGTTAGATATAGAAAAGGACATAGAGAAGTCCAGAGTAAAAATAATTCACGGGAGGAGGACTAGTGTCAATAGTGTGCAAAATGAACTGCCTTAGATAAGTTGGAATCACAGACTCGCACACAAAACTGTAATTGAGCAAATAACTGCTTTTCAAGAGGGGGAACTATAAAGACACAGTTGAGGTACATTTACATAAGGATCAATGGGAAATCAAACCAAGCATGGCATTCTGTAGATGACCAATGAGATAGAGAGCAAAATGAAGCTGAAAAATGGCGCATATGACAAATGTCAGGTTGAGAATACAAGGCAAAACCAGGGTCAATATAGAAAGTTCAGGGGGCATTAAAAAAATAAGAGCAGCAAAGGGAGAATATGAGAAGAGACGATTAACTAACATAAATGGAATACAAAGATCTTCAATAGATATGTGCATCGCAGAAGGGTGATAAAAGGTAAAGTAGGGGCAATTTTTGACCAAAAAGGGGACTTACGCAGTGGGAGAAAAGGAATGGCTGAGGTATTAAATGAGTGCTTTGCATTTGTCTTTACTGAGGAGTAGATGTTGTAAGTCATAAAAAAGGAGCAGATGGTTGATGGTGGACGGCCTCAAAGTTAATAAAGAGGAAGTATTAGAAAGGCTGACTGTATTTAGAGTTAATAAGACACCAGGACCAGATCAGGTGCATCCATAGGTACTGAGGAAAGTAAGATTGGAAATTTTTGAGGCACTAGCCATAAGCTTTCATTTTTACAGGGAACAGTATCTCTGGCCCTAACCAAGGAGTGAATAATTCCAAGTTCTAGGAGGGAACTTGTAGAACATCCTTGTTCTAGAAAGGTTTTAAGGGAAACTCCAAAATTTCAGGCCAATATGTTGAAAGTCAGTGTAGGGAAAGCTTTTAGAAATAATAATTGGGACAAATTAACAGTTACTGGACAAATTAGGAATAATTAACAAAACCCAGCATAGATTTGTTAAGGACAAATTGTGTTTAACTAATTTGATTGAACATTTGAATGAAGAAATAGAGAGGGTTGATAATGATAATGTAGTTGATGTTGTATACATGAACTTACAAAAAGTATTAGATAAAAATGCCACATATAGGAGTTGTTGGCAAAATTGAAGCCAATAGAATGAAAGAGAGGCAACATGGATACAAGGATTGCTGAGTGACAGGAAACAGGGTGGTGAACAGGTTTTTTTAAACTGAAGGAAGTTATATAGTGGTGTTCCGCAGTCATTGATATTAGGCCCACAGCTTTTCTTGATCACTGTTAATGACTAGACTTGGGTGTGCAGGGCACAATTTCAAAATTTGCAGATGACACAAATCTCAGAAGTATTGTGGTATGTGAAGAGGCAAGTGATAGGGGACTGACACAATCTAGTGGAATAGGCAGAGAAGTAGCAGATGAAAATTTTATTTGTCTCCCCAGTTCTTTGGAGTAGGCGGTTTAATTCATTTCTTTCCCTGCCCCTTGGAAAGGTTCCCCATGGCAAGAGTAAATTGGGGTGTTTTTCTGACATAGCTTGGATCAGCTATGATGCTATTGAATGGTGGAGTAGACTTGAGGTGCAGAATGGCCTCCTGCTGTTCCTATTTATTATGGTCTTATGGCTCTGCTTCTGTTTTTCTGGCCTCCCTCACCTGATTCCTTTCCCATAGTTGCTGCCTCTTTAATGAGTAATTCATAATGCTGAAATAAGCACAACCATAAAATAACCATATTCCAAATACACCTTAATAATTAAAAATGGAGTGAGATAGAAGGCAGGTAACTATAGGCCCAGTAATTTCTGTATTGGGGAAAATGTTTGAATCTATAATCAAGGAAAACATAGCCAGACATCTGGATAGCAACTGTCCCATCGGGCACATGCAGCATTGGCTCATGCAGCGCAAGTCATGTTTAACTAATTTACTGGAATTCATTGAGGACGTTATGAGCGCAATGGACAATGCGGAACCGGTGGATGTGATGAATCTGGCTTTCCAGAAGGCATTCAGCAAGGTGCCACACAAAAGGCTGCTGCATAAGATAAAGGTACATTGCCTGTAACGCTATGTATTAGCCTGGACAGAACATTGCTTAACTAACAGGAAACAAAGAGTGGGGATAAATGGGTGTTTTTCTGGTTGGTGATCAGTTGCTAGTGGTCTGTCTCAGGGATCAGGGTTGAGACCAGAATTGTTTACAATTTACAAAGATGATTTGGAGTTGGAGACCAAGTTTAGTGTATATTGGTTCGCAGATGACACTAACATGAGTGGTAGAGCAAAGTGTACAGATGAGACTGTAAGTCTGCGGAGGGATATAGATAGGTTAAGTGAATGGGCAAAGGTATGGCAGGTGGAATACAATGTTAGTAAATGTGAGGTCGTCCATTTTGGTAGGAATGACAGCTAAATGTTTTATTATTTAAATAGTGAAAGATTGCAGCATCCTGCTGTGCAGAGGGACCTGAGTGTCTTTGTGCATGAATCACAAAAGTTGATTTGCATGTGCAGCAGGTAGTTAAGAAGGCAAATGGAATATTGTCCTTCTTTGCTAAAGGGATGGAGTTTAAAAATAGGGGAGTTATGCTGCAGCTGTATATGATGCTGGTGAGGCCACACCTGGAGTACTGAATGCAGTTTTGGTCTCCTTACTTGAGAAAGGATGTACTAGCACCGGAGGGGGTGCAAAGGAGATTCACTAGGTTGATTCCAGAGTTGAGAGGGTTGGCTTAAGAGGAGAGATTGAGTAGACTGGGACTATATTCATTGGAATTTAAAAGAATGAGGGAGAATCTTATAAGATCATAAAACATATAAAATTAAGAAGGGAGTAGATAAGATAGAAGCAGGGAGGTTGTATCCACTGGTGGATGAAACTAGAACTACGGGGCATAGACTCAAAATAAGGGGGAGCAGATTTAGGACTGAATTGAGTGAGAACTTCTTCACCTAAAGTATTGTGAATCTGTGGAATTCCCTGCCCAGTGAAGCAGTTGAAGTTACCTTGTTGAATGTTTTTAAGGCAAAGATAGATTTTTGAACAGGAAGGTAATTAAGGGTTATGGTGAACGCAGGGGTAAATGGAGCTGAGTCCACGAGAAGGTCAGCCATGAATGGTGGAGCCAGCTCAACAGGCCAGATGGCCTACTCCTGCTCCAATTTCGTATGTTCTTTATGTTCTAATTACTGTTGAGTATTGCTGTAGCGCCTGTTTCATGGTTGTCTTTATTACAGTGCTGTTTTGTTGTGGTACTCCTGTGGTCCATGGGAGTTCCTTAGCAATCAGTAATTTGTTGAAGCACAGATTGCTGGATTGCAGGGACATCCTGAAAGTCCCCTAGAACAACCATGATGGTAACAGTCTGAGCCAGTGTGCAGACAGCAAGCTGAGATTTCATGATTCCAGTCTGATCTTTCAATACAATATTTTTATTAAATTTGCATGCTGTTCATATTACTTTGACCAGATGAGGGTTAATCACACCTCATGAATAAATCATTATACACTCCCCACCCAGTTAGATAAGCTATGAAGTTTTTAACACCCTACATGTTTTGTATAACTGATTCAGACTTTTTACAAAGTGATTCACTACAAAGAACATTTCAAATGCTTTGAGATAACAAGGTGTAGAGCTGGATGAACACAGCAGGCCAAGCAGCATCATAGCAGGAAAGCTTGACGTTTCGGGCCTAGACCCTTCATCAGAAATGGAGGAGGGGAAGGGGGTTCTGAAATAAATAGGGAGAGGCGGATAGAAGATCAATAGAGGAGAAGAGACAGACAGGTCAAAGAGGTGGGGATGGAGCCAGTAAAGGTGAGGAGTTAGGTCAGTAGGTAGGAACTGGGGGTGTGGCTTGAGGTGAGAGGAAGAACAGGTTAGGGAGGCGGGGTCAAGCTGGGCTGGTTTTGGGATGCAGTAGGGGGAGGGGAGATTTTGAAGCTTGTGAAATCCACATTGATACCATTGGGCTGCAGGGTTCCCAAGCTGAATATGAATTGCTGTTCCTGCAGCCCTCAGGTGGCATCGTTGTGGCACTGCAGGAGGCCAAGGATGGACATGTTGCCTGAGGAATGGGAGGGGGAGTTGAAATGGTTCGTGACTGGGAGGTGCAGTTGTTTTTTTAGAATTTAGAATCCCTACAGTCTGGAAACAGGCCCTTTGGCCCAACAAGTCCACACCGAACCTCAGAGCATCCCACCCAGACCCATTCCCCTATAACCAACCTAATCTACACCTCCCTGAACACTACAGGCAATTTAGTATGGCCAATCCACCTAACCTGCACATCTTTGGACTGTGGGAGGAAACCGGAGCACCCGGAGGAAACCCACACAGACACAGGGAGAATGTGCAAACTCCACACAGACAGTCGCCCGAGGTTGGAATTGAACCCGGGTCCCTGGTGCTGTGAGGCAGCAGTGCTAACCACTGTGCCACCATGCCACCTTATTGCAAACTGAGTGCAGGTGTTCTGCAAAGTGGTCCCCAAGCCTCCGCTCGGTTTTCCCGATGTAGAGGAGGCCACAACGGGTACAGCTGACGCAGTATACCACATTATCAGATGTGCAGGTGAACATCTGCTTGATGTGGAAAGTCTTTTTGGGGCCTGGGATGGGGGTGAGGGAGGAGGTGTGGGGGCAAGTGTAGCACTCCCTGCGGTTGCAGGGAAAAGTGCGGGGTGTGGTGGGGCTGGAGGGGAGTGTGGAGCAGACAAGGGAGTCACGGAGAGAGTGGTCCCTCCGGAAAGCAGACAAGGGTGGGGAGGGAAAAATGTCTTTGGTGGTGGGGTCTGATTGCAGATGGCAGAAGTGTCGGAGGATGATGCGTTGGATCCGGAGGTTGGTGGGGTGGTACGTGAGGACAAGGGGGATTCTGTTTTGGTTGTTATTGCGGGGACGGGTGTGAGGAATGAGTTGCGGGAAATGCGGGAGACACAGTCAAGGGCGTTCTTGACCACTGCAGGGTGGATGTTGCGGTCCTTGAAGAACGAGGACATCTGAGATGTACGGGAGTGGAATGCCTCATCCTGGGAGCAGATGCGGCGGAATTGGGAATAGGGGATGGCATTTTTGCAGGAAGGCGGGTGGGAGGAGGTGTATTCTCGGTCGCTGTGGGAGTCGGTGGCTTGAAATGGATATCAGTTTCTAGGTGGTTACCCGAGATGGAGACAGAGAGGTCCAGGAAGGTGAGAGAGGTATTGGAGATGGTCCAGGTGAACTTAAGGTTGGCGTGGAAGGTGTTGGTGAAGTGGATGAACTGTTCGAGCTCCTTGTGGGAGCACGAGGTGGCCCCGATACAGTCATCAATGTAACGGAGGAAGAGGTGGGGTTTAGGGCCAGTGTAGGTACGGAAGAGGGATTCAATTTCAAATGCTTTGTTGTCTTTCAGCACATGGAAATATCCCATTTGCCCCATGTAAATATTCATAAATATTCTAGCACTTTCTTAATGCCACTGAAACCTACTCTGCCTATAGATCAACTCTGCCTTAAGCATAATAATTTGTTAAACTACCAAAATAGGTGTATGTTTGTGGAGGAATTATTTTGTAGTGTCAAATATCGGTAATCATGTTAAAACACCAAAATTGAATCTTTTGTATTTGGATTTCTTTTTGCACATTATAAAATATAATTTGCCAACACTGGCTTTGGATAGTCTGAAGACTTGTTTTTTCATTCTTGTTTTAACATTAAGTATTTTTCTTGTCATTTTCTAAGTAGGTTCTCAGTTCCATTTTGGATATTTACAGAACTTAATAAGTAGCATTTAAAGGAAAGTGTCAGTGTTTTCACCCAATTAAATGCCAGTGGGTGGCTTGGCCGAAACATCATTTTAACAATAACTATAGGACAAGGAAAGCCATCTTATACGTCACCTGATCAGTAACCATAGCAACTCCAGTGACTACAATCATTGACATCAAAATAAATTGAAATGTTTGTTGTCTGATGATTGGTGAAGTTAGCTGTGATGTTGGTCGCTGTTGTGGCTGATGATGAAAAGCATCAATGAATCTATTCAATTTAAAAATAAAGCACACACTGAAACAAGGAACAAAGTATTGTTGAAGTGATGGTATTTTTGTAAAGCTATTCATGACATTTCATGTGCCTAGCTCTCCATTTTCCAAGACCTATTAATAAATACATTGTTTTTAGAACAAAAGTAATTAAATTATAACAGCATTTGAGTGGAACCTAGTAATTAGGAGATATTAAAGATCTGTAAAATGCACTTAGTATATAATAAAATTTATCTTTCCTTCAGTAAACATCATGAACATTAAAAATATGTTGTTTTCCCTGATGGTGTTGATTTCTTCTAAGTTTGTGTATTTTCTACCTCTTTTGTTCTATTTTTTTTCTGTATGGTAAATATGACTCTGATCTCTGTTTTCCATGTTTGTTAACTCATCTAATCTTTACCCCAAATTTTCATCCCCATACATAAAAACAAGTTAAAAGGCAGCCTGTCTAAACAATGATTGCCATGTCAATTTCTCAACTAATTCACTGTCTATTCTTAAAAGTGATATTTATATCACAACCCAGGGTAAAGTGTAAAAACTAACATTTCTAGTCTTACATACAGACCTCCTTTCAATTGATCCACTGACCTAGCTGAGCAACATGTGCAAGAGAGCAGAAGCATGCAGAGAGCTCATTGTTCTTCCTTTTCACTAAATGTCTTTTATGATTTCTTTTTTGAATTATGGATGGAATCAGAAAGACAGCAAAGCACATACAGTGTTAGGGTATATTTCCAAATCACTTGAGTTTTGATTCCCAGATGCCATGCTAAAATTGTAAAATATCTTTTCAGCGTACAACATGGGTATTGTGTTTGGTTCTGAACATTGTGACATAAGAGAACCAGCCAAGCAGTCCCACAGGCAACGTGAGGGACAGCAACAATCCTTGGCCTCACAGGGTACAGCGCTAAGAAATGATTCAGATACCTTGGACTTTTCACCTCGGATGAGTGGGCTGACAGGCTCATTGCTATAAAAGCCACATTTGGGAATAAAAATTAGGAAAACTTTTTTTACACAGAAATAGTCAGGATGAATAGTTGGGGCCAGGATATTAAATTGATTTGAGAATTAGCTAGATTTTGAATTGCGAAGGTTCCAGGGGCTTTGAATTATTGGGCTCTGCTAAGGTTGGAAATGGAGGATGAGAGGACTTGAAAATATTGGAACTAGTTGGCATGCCAGTTTCTTGACCTCATTCCCACTGTTGACCGCATTGATAGAGGACAGTTTGGGATGCTGACTGTCTCCAAGAAATAGGTAGCCAATTAGGCTAATTTAAAATTTGCTTAAAGGTGCATTCAGTTTTCTGACATGATGGCTGGTATAGAGCGTGGCTGGGGGAAGATCACTTGCAGGCACTCAGGACAGGCTATGGTGCCAGTGTTGCAGGCACCCAACCTGCATGTGTTTTCTTGACTTTTTAATTAAAGGTACAGAAAGATGGCTGAGAAGGCACCACTTGTTGAATTACTTACCTTTTGCTGCAACCATTGCTGCTGTGAAATTGAGAGGCCTTAAACTGCCCCTCCAACTTTGAGAGTCCACCTGCAACCTTTAATTGAATAAGGAACCTGTCTGCGTGCCAATTAAGGAGATGGCCTGGACAAAATTTCCCAGCGTTTCTGCTTCCAACCTTCAGGATGCAGAAACAGTCCTGGTTCCCCAACAGCAAAGTGAAAATTTAACCCTGGGACTATTTTTCTGGGATGTTGCAATCAAATAGTCTTCTTCATCTCAGGCTATCTCGTGGGACCAACTTGCTTACAGTTCTCATCAAATAGTGACAGTTCTTTTTCAAATTTATGTACCCTCCTGGAGGTAAGCAGGAATGGTAATACAATGAAGTGGAGTGACCCAATCACCTTTCCGACTTCTTCTGAATTATTTCGAGTTGGGAATGGTCAAGGACACGTTTCCTGCACAGTGTCCATTAAGTACCCAGTGAAGGGCCTGATCATGCTGCTGTTATCTTTTGGATGACGGATGGGCAAATTGCCTATATAATTTGAGCATAATTGTCTTTTTGTCTTCTAAATGTCTACGTGCTAATGTCATTAACATGTCTTTCATTTCTTTAGTGGAGAGATTATGTTCCATTAAAGGAATACAATAGTGTCCTGACTGTGCAAATTACAATTCCAATACAACAGGGTTGTTTTTCATATTCAATTTCATCTGTGCTTTCTTCATCAATGGCCCACTTAATAATGAGGATATTTTACTGAACACTACATCTGCACTAATAAAATGATTGACTTTGGCAACTTTACAAAGAATGACCACTCTTTACAAAGATTTTAGAGTTTACTCATCCACAAACTTAAAACTGGTAGAACTCTTCAAGTTAATTAATTTTGTCCTGATCCTTCTTAATCGGAGTCAAGGTTGCATTTTAGCCAATCTCTTCTGTATGTCATCTACTGTCTAACAACGCACAATTCAAAGACTCAACCACCAACCCTTTCATCACAGCTCTGACAGTTCTTGTGAATAGCCTCTCGTTCATCTTTATTACAATCTTCCTCAAAAACTTCTGTTTTATGTTTAATTTCAAATACTTCTACTATATTATTTGGGACAGTTCATAGAGAATTGGTTCCATCAATCATACCTAAAACATCAGTTGATTACACCTTGAATATTTTTGTGGTTTATTCTCTTATTGTAAATCCCAAATTCTCTTTACTCCTTAAAATTATCAGTAGTACTTATGCATTTTTCTATTAGCCACAATTCTCCTTTCATACTGTCATGCACGACCTATATCTAGACAATCTCACCAATTTGTTACCACTGTGCCCTCTATTTTCTGTCATATCACTGATTGTCCCATTGCACTATGAGTGCTGCTGAAAATGAATGCTTTCCTAGCAATTTTTTTGATAATTTCCAACATTTGTGCTGGCAGTGCATGTTTATATGTAAATTTAACTCCCGTCAAAGCTAGAAGTCTGCCCATACTTGATACTTTATCACAGTCCAATAAATTAAATGCCAGCACCATTGGGGAATTTCCACATGCAATTTCTGCATTTTTGATTATAAACTATTGAACTCCATTATTTACTCTTCCATAAAACTATCCTCAATTTTTCTAAATTTGTCAAAATCTGACTATACCTCATAAACAGTAAATAAATCACCCTTTTCATCAACCAAATCAAAAATTGCTGGAAAAACTCAACAGGTTTAGCTCATTTGTGGAGAGAAAACAGAGTTAATGTTTTGGGTCCAGTGACCCTTCTGATCTTTTTCATTAATCTTATCCATGAAAGTTAATAATTCATCTACGTTTAAATCATCAGGCTCCAACTCTTTAAAAAAAATCTTTTCTTCTAATCATGCTTTTGAATGATAATGAAAGTGCTAATACTATACCTTCTTCCCACTTTGGTAAAGAAGGTACCTGAATCTATGTGGTTACTTAATTCTCCTATTGGTCGTAAGGCTCACTTTCTGAAAACTGGGGTGAACAATCATACTTTGAATCTTTAGATTTTGACTCAACCATCCTCTGCTACTAATGTTATACACTAGGGAATAACTGTATTTAAATAATACCCAAGTCCACACTTTTAGTGGGAGCTTTATTTCAATTAACCACATTGCATAAAAACCACAGTCGACTGATTACTAGCCCCCCCATATGTATACAACCAATTCTTACATGTTACCTCATTAAGCCTCAGGAATTTCTCAAGACCATATTAGATGATAACATCCACAATCATCATTAACCTTTATTTACTCAGATTCCACTATCTGCTGTGATGTGATTCAAACCAGAACGTCAGCTGGGTCTTTGAATTACTACCCCGTGACAATACCATTACGACCAGTGAGATAACGTCCACATCCATTTTGTTTTCTTATCAACTTGCTCAAAGATATTATTATATACTTCTAGAGAAGGTTGGACTTGAACTTTGGCCCGTTGGCTCAAAGATAGGGACACCACCACTGCATCACAGGAGCCCTGAAAATCCACATCCGGATTATTAATATAGATTGTGAATAGCTGTGGACCTTGCAATGATCTACTGACTGTCAATTGGCTTTCCCACGAGTAACAGCCTGCCATTCTGACACTGATCTGTTCATTCCTGAAATAACTCCACAGAAGTCAGTATTCCATCATCAAGTCACCCTTTATTTACATGTGGAGAGTTCTTGATACTGATCCAGTTTCCTCAGAGCCAGCTCTTAGAGTGAACAGAACCTCTGTACCTTGCTTCTTGCACCCAGGGCATCTCAGAAGAAATCCATTCTCCTCTTCAGTTGGCAAAGGGATCAGATATCAGCCATATCCATCTCAGATTCAGAAGAATCTTCAACGCTTGGTGGAGAGGGAGAACCCATGGGTTCTGGAACCGTCAAAGGCAGTTGAGGAGTTGGGCAGGTTTTGCTCCCGCACCTTTTGTGAGCTTGCAGCTTTCATATTGTTCATGTGCTTGTTCAGGACCGTTGCAGCTACCTGAACTTTATATGTCACTGGACCTGCTCTTGTATTGATCATGCCTCTTACCCGGGCAGGGCCATTCCCATAGTTCCCACACCAAACTTTGTTCCCTGAAGTAAACTGTCTCTCTCGCTTAGCGGAGTCTTGTGTCCAACATTGGCTCTCCTGATGCTGTTTCACCCTTTCCCCAGGTCCAGGAAGATCAGATTTAACATAGTGTGGAGTCTACTCCTCATTAGCAACTCTGCTGGAGCTACTGCTGTAGTTTCATGAGGGGTAGTCCTATAATCAAATAGGAAACGGGGCAGTTTGGTATCTAGTGAAGCTGTAGGCTGTTCCTTTTAGACTGCCTATAAATTTTGGACTGCTCTTTCTGCCAGATCATTCGATGATGGGTGGTATGGAGCTGTCCTTACGTAACAAATACCATTCAACTTTAGGAAATACTCAAATCACCTGTTGGTAAATGATGGCCTCTTACCTGTGATCAACACTTCCCGAAGTCCATGTATTGCAAAGGTTTCATGCAGTTCTTCTATAATTGTTACTGTGTTTGATGAATGGACTCTGCACATCCAGCTACTTTCAGTGGGCATCCACAATGACCAAGAACATTGAGCCCATGAGAGGATCGGAATAGTCAACATGTAACTGAGGCCAGGGTTTACCCAGCCATTCCCACAAATGTGGTGGAGCTGTTAGTGGTAATTTTTAACCTTGTTGGCACTCTGGGCGCTGGCTCACTAACGCAGCTTTGTCTGCATCCAGCCCTGGCCACCAGACATAACATATCACCGGCATCTTCATTTTGGAAACCCCTGAATGACCCTGATGGAGTTTAGCCAGTATCTGGTGGCAACCTTTGCTTGGAACAATCACTGTTGGTCCCCATAATAATACACCGTCCTCTACTGTAACCTGGTCTCTCCGGGTCCAGAAAGGTTTCACATTTGGCTGTGACAGCCCTTTGTTTTCTCCCGTCACCACCAGCCATTTCCCCTTTGTTTTCTCCCGTCACCACCAGCCATTTCAGGATTTTTCCAGGATTAGATCTTTCGGCATCCAAAGTCTGATATTGACAGCTGTGACTGGAAGTGCATTCTGAAAATTTAAAACCATTACAGACTCTTCCTTTGGCAGTACTACCAGCTGTGAGGATGGTGCATTACTGGTCAACCCGCATTGCAGGGCAATGGGATGGAAAACGTTTATGCTGCCAGCAGGAGGTGACTCAGTGCATTCACATTGACTACTTGGCCTCTTGGGCGGTGTTCCAACTTGTAATTAAATGCACTTGGTATTAGAGGTCACCGTTGATTTCAACCAGAAGTTGGGGGCGGCACTGCCTTATCCTCTTTAAGTAGACCTGGCAGAGGTTTGTGATCCGTTATTACAAATTTACATCCATAAAGGTATTGGTGGAACTTTCTGGTTCAAAATTTTCCTTCTCCACCTGGGCGTGTTTACGCTCTGCATTAGCCAAAGGCCTGGATGCATACGCTAATGGGTATTCCTCACCATTGGGCCACCCATGAGCTAATATCACCCCAATGTTGTTGGAGCATTGCATGTCAATACCAAATCTCACTTGGGATCACAGTGTGCCAACACCTTAGAGGATGATGGCTGTTTCGTCACTTCCCTGAAAGCCATCGCTTGGCTTGGGTGCGCGACCAGTTCCACGGCTGACCCTTTAATACGAGTCGATGCAAAGGTGCCAGGATGGAGGCCAGGTTATGTATGAACTTTGCATAATAATTCATGAGCCCAAAGAAAGACCTAAGCTCCAGTACTGACATGGGAGCTGGGGCACCTTTCATCACTCTCACTTTATCATCCCACAGGTGTGACAGGGTCTTGCCAACTCTGTAGCCCAAGTAGGTCTCTTGGGTGCCCAGAACACATCTTTTCCCCCCGAGGCGTACGCCAGCCTGGGTGAAACATCGAAATTGAACTATGTCCAAATTCTCCAAGTGCTCCTTATTGGTCTTCCCTGTTATTAGCATGTCATCAACAAATGGCGAACTGGTGTAGCCCTTGTGAAATGTTCTCCATCATCTGCTGAAAAATGGCACAGGCTGACGATACCCCAGATGGCAGTCTTGTATATTGTTACAAACCTTTATGGGTATTAATTGTAGCGTACTTCTAGAAATCGTCATCTAACTGCAATTGCAATTACGCATGGCTTGGGTTCAGCCCACTGTCTCTAATGATGAAAATTAAGCTTAAATGGTGGGATGTAAATTGTAATGTGGAGGTGTGTTAATGCTACGCTGCCTTCAAGTGTTTTGACAGCATCAGTGTTTCATTTTGATCCTTCTGTTCTACATGCTTGATCATTAGATGTAAGTTGTATGTAAATATACTTAGCATGCCTTGGTGCTTTTCTTTCACCTTTTCTCCTCAATTGAAAAAGCTACATTCAGAAAATAATCAGAATTGATTTCTGAAGAAGGGTCTAGACCCGAAACGTTAGCTTTCCTGCTCCTCTGATGCAGCTCTATACCTTGTTATCTCAGAATGTATCAATTTGTTTTACATTAGAGTTCAAGAAATCTGTGGCTATGTTTCCTTATTACTGTAGATTGTGCATAATATATGGAATACTTTTTGAATTATTTTCATGACCAACATTTGAAAATATTTACCATTATAAATATTTTATCGGAATGGTGGGGGAGGCTCTTCTTGTGCAGTGATAGCATCCCTATCGGTGAAGCAGGAGGCCTGGTTCCATACCCACCTGCTCCAGAGGTGTGTCACAACATGTCTGAACCTGTTATTTAAAAATATCCATATGGGTGGTCAGGGGGACTGTTGTGGTGAAGTGCTAGTGTCCCTACTTTTGAGCCAGGAGTCCTGGGCTCCTCTCCCACCTGCTGCAGAGTTATGTCATAGCATCTGTGAACAGGTTAATTAGAAAATATCTATGTGAAGGGGCCGCTGTGATGCAGAGGTAGTGTCTCTACCTCTGGGTCCTAAGGTCCAGGTTCAAGGCTCTCTTGTCCCAGACATGCATAGCATGATTGAATAGGTTGATTAAAATATGTGTATGAAGGGCAAGTAACTCAATTGAGTGAGCAGTGGAAAGCTGGCCAAAAGGCCCTGCACTTAACTCTTGATAGTGTTTATTCAAGTTTTTTTTACTGTTCGCAGCTTTTCACTTTCCCACCATGTTTCCGATACCAGGAGAGGTCAAGTTGTGCTGTGCATATTTATACATTATTCTTATTAAAAACACTGCTGTTAGGAATAAAGATCATCGTCTCCTCATCTATCCTCTTGTGGTAATTAAGTAAAACACTTTTTTGTATTACATAAATGAAAGAGTGTTGATTTTAGAAAACTTAAATGATAATTTAACATTGTGAGCGTTAAAGGAACTGGAACCACCATGATCCTCCTTTCACTTCATGGAAAAGTTCCCGACTGCAGTTACCAAGTGGCTCACAAGGAATAAAATCTATTTCTTTGATCATCAATTAATGATAAGAAAAATGAAATGCTGAAATTCATAGAGGCCCTTGAGTAAGTACCAGGCTGCACCAATAATATAGGATCAAAGGTTTTGAAAGGGTTAATGCTGGAATGCATAAAGAACAAAGAACAAAGAAACAGGCCCTTCGGCCCTCCAAGCCTGCGCCGATCGAGATCCTCTGTCTAAACCTGTCATCTATTTTCTAAGGGTCGGTATCCCTTTGCTCCCTGTCCATCTATGTACCTGTCCAGATACATCTTAAAAGACACTAACGTGTCTGCGTCTACCACCTCCACTGGCAACGTGTTCCAGGCACCCACCACCCTCTGTGTAAAGAACTTTCCATGCATATCTCCCGTAAACTTTCCTCCTCTCACTTTGAACTCATGACCCCTAGTAATTGAGTCCCCCACTCTGGGAAAAAGCTTCTTGCTTATCCACCTTGTCTATATCCCTCATGATTTTGTAGACCTCAATCAGGTTCCCCCTCAATCTCCGTCTTTCTAATGAAAATAATCCTAGTCTACTCAACTTTTCACCACTCAATTTGATGATGTCTTGCGGACTTGATCAGAAATCAGTTGAAGAAGCAAGACCCAATATCTGGGTGTTCCTCAGTCTCTGAAACAAATTCTATCACATCAATGTAATATAGATAGTTGGTCTAATAATAAACTATTCAGACGAGCCCTTCTTGTTAGACTATTCTTTTTCTTCAACCACACTAGACCAAGCAGGGCCTGCAGATCGCGACCACAAAAGAGGCTAGTGGCAGCAAATCTATCAGCTCACACAACATAATAAGCATTGATGTGCATTCATCTCATAACAGCACTTGCTTGGAATGTTCACTTCCTATTATTTACTGTATGGTACATCTGTACTGTCTGCTCATATGAGCCTGCCAATGTAGCAAGTTGCCTTTTTCTGTGAAATTGCTAGGCCCCTTTATATGGCCAAGCTCCAACACATGATGAGATATGCATACTTGGGCTGGGATTTAATGGAGTCTGTTAGAGCAGGTTTGGTGGCAAACAGGTCCACATAATTATAGGGGAATCTGTGTAGACAGTTCCTGCTGATGAAAAACCGACCCCTGTTTAGTCAGTGTCAGAATTTTGCCGATATGACGAAACTACTATTGGCTGAGAAGCCTCATTATTGACCTAATTCAAGACTGTTAGCCCTAAGCCCGTGGTTTAGGAATTTTCCCGTACTCTCACCGGCCTCCTTACGTCCTGAAGGCCACCTATCAAACTGTGTCAGGTTCGCCAGTGGCATCCCTCTTTCGAAAGCACTCAGCGCCCAATTAAGTGTCCTGGGATCAAAGGGCCCACTTAGAGCCAGCCCCTGTCCTTGCATCTAATCTTCTTCCCTGCCTTTGTTGGTAACCCTGTC
This sequence comes from Ginglymostoma cirratum, assembly GCA_024137785.1. Classification (NCBI taxonomy): domain Eukaryota; kingdom Metazoa; phylum Chordata; class Chondrichthyes; order Orectolobiformes; family Ginglymostomatidae; genus Ginglymostoma; species Ginglymostoma cirratum. Next base: position 23,961,784 of record JAHRHZ010000069.1, on the reverse strand, counting down.
CTGTGACATTCAGCCCTCACAGACTCACCTGTCTCCATGAATACAGCAATGATCCTTGGTTAAGGCCTCGCATGAGCTATCAGTAGAAATCACCAAACCATGAGATGATGCCAATCATGGCCACTGATTGACTGACAGTCCTATAGGTAGTTAGTTCATTGGGGGTCCTGATGTTGTGCTTCTGAATGCATGATTGCACTTAAGGAGTGGCCCTATAGATTAGTGACACACTGAGTTTCTCACTGGTTATCCTACCAGTGAGCTGAACTCATCTTATTTACATTGAATTCCACTCTTAGGTTTAATCTGATGTGAAGGCTGCAACGGTCTGCACATGCAATTAGAGTTAAAAACGTGGAAAATCCTAGCATTGAGCCCCTTTAGTGAGTTCCTGTTCCTTCCTATAAAAGTAGCCTTGTTTGGATAGACAGATTTTCTGCCCTTTTGAAGGCCTTGTAGAATCACTGTGAAGGACCAGGTGCCGGTCTAAATTTCCATAGATCTGGAATCGATAAATTTATTGTTCTGAGGGCTTTATTTTGCAGGAATGAGTCAAAAATGCTTATCGCACTTTAAGGATATTTTAGAAACGTATTTCCAAATTCATATATTGGACATGTGAATTATTTTCCAGTTCTCACATAGATTTTCCATGCTTTAAATTATCTTTTGCGTTTCAATTTTCCAAGTTTTTTTTGGACATGGGAGAAAAGTAATAATGCTGAATCTCAGCTTTATTTCAAAGGAGCATAAAACAGAAGTATATAATAACTCTCAATAATAAAACTGCACCAAAAAGTAAAGAACTGCTGATGCTGGAGATCCAAAACAAACGAAAATAGAAATTGCTGGACAAACTCAGCAGTTTTAGTAAAGTCTTCAGATCTTTCTTAAGAAGGACCACTATACTCAAAAGTATTAACTCTGCTTTCCCTCTACAAATGCTGCCAGACCTGCTGAGTTTCTGCAGCAATTTCTGTTTCTGTTTGTTTAATCTTTCTTGTCTATGATTTGGATAGGCTAATGCACCCAAGCACCCTGATATGGTGATATAAGTGGGGAGAAAGCGTTTAGAATAGATTTATGGGATTTTGGTGTAATTGGGATGGCTGTTCTACCCACAAGCCCATATGACATCAGAATAGTGAGTGTTGCTTATGGCAATTCTCAGTATTAACCCATTTGGACTCAAATACAATGAAATAAATACTTTCTTTGGTCCTTTCAAAATATGATAACAGCACATCTGAAGTCAGCCTATCTGTGTAATGGACATGTGGCATGGTAAGGTCACTGGAAGGCAGACAGGGATTGAAAACTATCCAAAGAGGGATAAGAGATGCTGTTATCAAGCAACATATGGAGGTGAAGGATGAACCTGGAGACAGCTTTTGGTGATTGTCTGAGCAATTTGAACAGAAGCAGTAAAGCTGTGGCTTCTAGGTAAGCCACATTTTCCCACAAGAATGTTTACAGAGGTGAATGTTTACAGTGAACTGGTGGTGTTGCAGACTGGTCTTCCCTGCATCTCACCCCACCACAGTTCCAGTCTCCATTACAGCCATTCCCCTCTCCAGATGATGGCTTTACCGGGTTTCCTGTTCAGTCTCCTACAAGCAGCTACTCCAGCAACCCATGAGGGAGGGGCTCAGACCAAATAACTCATTGTGTAGCACCTGATTTGGGAATATGGTTCAGGTTTTTCGTAATAGAGCATTCTGTTTATTTACAGCTAATAAGCAAATCACTACAATAGTCCCTATGTTGGACATGCATGGTGCACCATCTGCAATCTATAAATCATAATGGATTGTTGGATGACAGGGAAGAGGGATATGAGAAGGTAGATTAGGTATGAATATACTACCATCTTCAGCTCCTCAGGAGATCATGGCTTTCAATGACAGCCCAAGTGGAATGATAGAGACCACTATTCCATCCATCAAGGTGAGGACATGCAGCCATTCCTATCCCCAATCATTTAGCTCCTGCTGCCTCAGGTTAAGCACCAACTTGTCCTGTAAGATAAAGGAAGCTTTTAAAAAATCTTTTCTGCAATGTTGGGTGTCACTGGGATGGGCAGCTTTTACTTCTCATCCTGAATTGCCCTTGAGAAGGTGTGATGAGGCTTTTTGTTGACCTGCAGCACCCACAATGCTGTTGGAGGGAGGGCAGTTCCATGATTTTGACTCAGTGACTGCAAGGGAACAGAGATAGAATTCCAAAACAAGATATTGTGTAGCTTGAAGGAAACATCTAGCTGGTGTTGTTCCATGCACCTATTGTCCTTGTCCTTCTGGGTTGAGGAGATTATAATTTTAGAAAGTACTGTCAAACAAGGTTCGTTGAGTTGCTGCACTTCTGTGGTGCATCTGATATGTTGTGTACACTGTTACCACTGTGTTGCGGTGGTGGAGGGAGTGAATATTTAAAGTGGTGGAGGGAATGATGTTGATCCTCTTGAATGTTTTGGAGCTGCACTCATCCAGGCAACTGGATAGTATTCCATCACCCCCATGCCTAGTGCCTAGTATATAGTGAGCAAGATTTAGAAAGTCACTTGCTAGTGAACTGTCAGTCTAGAATCTTTATATCTGAAATTTTTATACACCCAGTACGTATATGACTGGTCTTGTCATATTTCTAGTTAACAGAAGTCCCCAGGGAATTAATCTCACAGTGTTTTGCAGTATGTTTTGGTGATGTATTGCTCATGGTTGGGTAGCTAGTGGTATATGAAGAATGACAGTGATCTGGTTCCATTGTATTTCCATTGTTTGTTGAAGAGGATATCCTGGGCCCTTATGAATAGAGGACCCTGTCTGCATCTCCAAGATAATTAGAGCAGCATTGGAACTCTGGAGTATGCTATCTTCCCATTTTCAGCTCAATTCACATAACTCCCTGTCAATACTCTCTTTCATAAACAGCTCCAACACATGCTTGAGTCAGATTTCACTGTCTCCGTAAATAGTGCAGGCTAACATTAAGCAGTGCGAGTTAGCTGTAATTACAACCTAATGTGTTTGAGCAGAGGAGCAGTAAAGTCCATCTTCAGTCATACAGGGGCTTGTTTGACGTGCCATGATCATATTGAATGGCTGGATGGACTGAATGGCCTAATCCTGTTCCTATGTTTCTCAGTAAAGTATGATGGCATTAAGTAGCGAAAACATTCACTAACTTGGATCCCTGCTAAACTGTGCAACCACCTAACAGTATTTTTAATACTGTGTGTAATAATCATACAAATTGGCATGCAGTACAAAGTTGGCCTGTTACCCACCTTGGCAGCAAGGATTCTGGTTAACATTACATTAGCATCCTTGCAATTACTGTCAGGGACAATGGAATTTAGTCCCCTGGAGCTTTGACAGTGCAAGACTCCATAGCCCTCTATTGACAGGCAACTTAAATTTTGTACTTAAGTCTCAGATGTGGGATTTATATCTACGGTATTCAGCCTTAGAGGCCAGAGCATCACCAATAGAACTTAATAGACCTAGAAAGAACTGTCATACCTGGATTTAACAGTAAAAATAATGTAAGCTTTAAAAAAAAAACTCTCACAGTTTTTGGACTTTTTAATGTTGAATTTACAATATTCTTACAAACTAACTAGACCGTAATGAAGACAAAATTAAATTCATAAACAGGTCAAGCAGAACCAAATTGTTCCAGCATATTCACTTCTTTAAATTTCAGATTTCCAGCAGTCGCTGTCACAAAGTCAAATTTGGCATCAAATACTATTGTTCTGCAGTTGTATTGAATGCTCAGGTGGTGGATATTATCAGAGCTAGAACAGTCCTTTGGGATTAGATGTTTTCCAAGGAAATTAAACCAGTAATTGAAGATTTAACTCCATTATTGTTTTCTAGATGTACCTGTTGTTGGATTGCTCCAGTAGCAATTTTAGTTACTGTTGTTACTTAAGGCTTTAGCTTCATTTTGGCAAGTGTTTTTTCTTAATTTTTTTTGTTTAGAAAAATAAATCAAGTATTTACTAAAGATTGAAGCTACATACTTCATTGTTTAAGCTAAAGAATTTCACTACACAAAAAGCAAAGAGCATGAAATTTAAATACTACTCTATCTTAAAATGCCTATTATGTTAAAAGAAATGAAAATACAGTACTGAATGTAAACTCAATTACTTATATTGTTCGACTAGGAGATGGTATGGACTGCAGATGCTGGAAGTCAGAGTCAACAAAATGTGGAGCTGGAGGAGCAGGAAAGTCGACAGCAGGTCAGACAGATCCGAGGAGCAGGAAAGTCGATGTTTCGGGTCAGGACGCTTCATCAGGACTGGGGAGAGAGAAGGGAACTCAGAAATAAATAGAGAGAGAGGGAGGGCTGGGAGATGGTAGGTGGGATGGTGATAGATGGACTCAGGTAGGGGGTTGTAGAGATTGGTCAATAGGAAGGGTGGAGCGGATGGGTGAGATGGACAGGTTGTGTCAGGTCAAGAAGGCAGGGATGAGAGGTGGTGGTGGATATGATTGAGGCCGGGGTGGGGAGATTCCATTTTTAGCCCATTGAACTAACATTTCAAAGCTCTCTTGTCAGATACTTAACAAAATATAAAAGATTAACTACGTGATCTGAGTACTGTAGCAACAATTTGTACAAGGAATGACATTTCTTGGGCCTTCTGCTCAAATACCTCAAGGTCCTTTCACATCTCCTCTAAGCATTCTAAGGTTACAAACCCGCATTCAACATATTATGTCTGACATGTCTGACAATAGCCACCTTGAATCAGAACTCTCCTGGTTGTAGTCCTTTTGTAGTTTTGTGTCTACAGTTCACTCTGTGTCTCCTAGGCTTAGCTATGCCAAAAGTCAGTTCATTATTAATAAAGTCCTTATTTTAACAAGAGGTTTAACTGTTTTAGCTAATATCCAGCAACTGAATTCTTTCTGTGGGAAAAGCTTTCTTGCCTCCAGCTTAGTCCAAACTCTCAATTTAAGCTGCTTGAATGGGAAAAATACCCTTTGGTACCTATTCACCCCTGAAACTACTTATTGATCTTTTTGATTATTCATAGAATCCCTACAGCGTGGAAACAGGCCCTTCAGCCCAGCAAGTCCATGACCGAACCTCAGATCATCCCACCCAGACTCATCCCCCTATAACCCACACATCCCCATGGGTAATTTAGCATGGCCCATTCACTTAGCCTGCACCTCTTTGGACTGTGGGAGGAAACCTGAGCAAACCTACACAGACACAAGGAGAATGTGCAAACTCCACATAGACAGTTGCCCAAGGTTGGAATCGAACCCAGGTCCATGGCACTGTGAGGCAGCAATGCTAACCACTGAGCTACTGTGCCATCCCTATTTTTGTCTGGAAGTCAGGATGTCTGTGAAAAGGTAGTTGTGAGGACTTTAGAGAAAGGTTGGAGGACCACTCATTCCAGAATATAATGGAAGAATTACCATAAATCTCACAGTTCAAAGAATGCTAGCGTATGCAGAAGAGAGTACAGAGATATTGATAGGTTGGAGACATGGGCGGAGAAATAGCAGATGGAATTTAATCCAGACAAATGCGAGGTGATGCATTGGAAGGTCTAATGCAGGAGGGAAGTACACAGTAAGTGGGTAGAACCCTTAGAAGCGTCAACATACAGAGGGATAACACAGTGTGGAGCTGGAGGAACACTGCAGGCCAGGCAGCATCAGAGGAGCAGGAAAGTTGACGTTTCGGGTTGGGACCCTTCTTCAAAAAAGCATATGGATGGATCTAGGCAGATAAGTCCACAATTCCCTGAAAGTGGCAACACAAGTGGATAAGGTGATCAAGAAGATGTGTGGCATCCTTAGCTTCATTGTTCAGGACGTACAGCATAAAAATTGGCCAGTGATGTTGCAGCTGTATAGAATTTTAGTTAGGCCACATTTGGAATATTGCATACAGTTTTGGTTGCCACACTACCAGAAGGATGTGAAGGTTTTGGAGAGGATACAGGATAGAGTTACCAGGATGTTGCCCAGTTTGGATGATATTGCTATGAGGGGAGATTGGACAAACTTGGTTTGTTTTCTCTTGAATATTGGAGACTGAGGGGTGACCTGATAGAAGTTTACAAACTTGTGACAGGCACGGACAGTCAGAGTTTTCTTTCCTCGGGTAAAAATACCAATTACTAGGGGACATTGGTTTAAGGTACAAAGGGATAAGTTTAAAGGAAACGTGAGATGAGAAATATACTCCTCAGTGTTTTCGACTAATTGATTGATGAACATAGCCTGGAAGATGACTTGATAGTGTATTTGGGATATATCCTTAGAAAAATCCATTGTGAAAGCAAACAGGAGCATGCTAATTTAGATCAGCTAATGTGTGATAAATCTAACAATGAAAGTGTGTGAAGACAGAGTTGGCTAAAGTAGACTGGGAGAATAGTTAAAACGCAAAATGGTAGAGAAGCAGTGGCCGACACCAAGCAATATTTCATGGCTCTCAACAAAGATACTTTCCATTGAGAAAGAATCATGCTAATGGAAGGATATACCAGCCCAACCTAATGTAGGAAGTTTAGAAAAGGCATATTCCCCCTACAAAATTTATTGGTAGGCGACAAAATAAAAACAAATAGTAAGAGTCCACAAAGAATGCAATCAGCAGGGGAGCACTGGTCCCTTAGAAGTTAAGATGGGGAATTAAAAACAGGAAGCAAAGAAATGTCAGAGGATTTGAACAAGTAATTTGTGTTGATCTTCTCAGTAGAATACACATAAAGCATCCTGATAACAACTGGAGAAAATTTTGGGCAAAAAGAAGGGGAAAATCTTTAAAACAATCAGGTATACTTGGGGGAAAAAAAAGACTTGGAAAATTAATGGGACTAAAGTATGACAGGTTTCTTGGACGTGGTGCTTTGCATCCCTGTAACTTAAAAGAAGTGACTGCAGAGATAGTGGATGTCTTTGGTTGTAAATTTTCCATAATTTCCTAGATTGTGGGAAGTTCACAACAACTGGAAATTTGAAAATGTGACATCTCTGTTAAAGAATGGAGGAAACCACTAACAAAATTATTGGCCAGTTAGTCTAACACCTGTCATTGGGAAAGCTCTGGAATACATTATAAAGGAAGTAATAGCAGGACATACAGAACTGAATCAAACTGAATCATCTTTACTAAAGAGAATTATTTTTGATAATTTTGTTTAGAGTTCCTTGTTTATGTAATAAGCAGAATAACTGGAAGGGAACCACTGGCAGTGTGTTTAGATTTCTAAGAAGCATTTGATAAGACGCTATGTAGAAGCGTTTCACACAAGAGAACAGTTCCTGATTTTGGGGTCTGTATATTAGCATGCATGGGTGGAGGGTTAGCTGGCAAGCAGAGGCAGAGAGTTGGGACAAATGTGTCAGTTTTAGGTTGGCAAATTAATAAGTTGAGTGCCACAGGGATTGGTAATAACGCCTTAATTATTTAAAATTTACACAAATAACTCGGCTGAAATGACTGAAAGTATTGCGGCCAAATCTTCTGACAATGCAAACATTTGTCAGAAAACAAGTTGTAGAAAGGATACAAAGCGTCTACAAAGGGATATAGACAGGCAAATACATGGGCAAAACTGTGGGAGACAGATTATAATATGAAATAAAGGGGAGAATGGAAAAGCAGAATATTATTTAAATGGAAAGAAACTGCAAAATGCTGTGGTACAGAGCAATCTGAGAATACAAGAGTTACAACAGGTTAGCTTGCAGGTACAGCAAGAAATTAGAAAGAATGTTGAGTATAAAAGTAGGGAAGCTTGCTGCATCTATAGAGAGTATTGGTGAAACCGTGCTTGCAGTACAGTGCACAATTGTAGTCTTGTTATTTAAGGAGGGACATACCTGCATTGGAGCTAGTTCAAGCAAATTCACTAGGTTCAAGGTGTTATTTTGAAAATAAGTTGTGCAGGTTGGTCCTGAACTCATCGGCATTTAGAACAATAAAAATCTTACTGAAATATGTAAGATTCTGACGAAGTTTGAAAGATAGGTGCTGAGGCAATGTGTCCCTAGTGGGCAATCTAGAATTGAGGGGCACAGCTCCAAAGTGAGAGGGTTCCCCTTTAATACTGAGATGAACAGGAATTTCTTCTCTCAGGGTTGTTAACTTCTGGAATTCTCCACCTTAGCATGCAGTTGTGGTTTGGTCATTGATTATTATCAATGCTGAATTAGACACAGTGATTCAAAAGTTAGCAGGAGGTAGGAAAACTGTTTTTTTCATCTTTATTCTGAAATGGAATATGGGTGTCTCTGCAAAGTCAGCAAGTATCGTTCTTTTCTCATTCATCTTGAACTAAGTCGCTTGCTAGTACATTTCAGATGGCAGCTAAAAGTCAAGCAGCTTTCTCTGGATCTGGGCTCGTATGTAGATCAGACCAGGTAAGCAGTGAATCAGGTGGATTTTAGAAAAATTAACTTCATAGTCACCATTGCTGAGACTAGGGTCGGAATCTTACTGGAGATTGGATAAGTGTCATTTTTAACCCCTAGTTTCATGGAGGATTCCTTTCTGTAAGACCTAGTGTGTTTTATCACAATATTGTCCCAGTCTTGCCTCATTAACAATGCACAATGCCAAAGGGCACCCTACTTGTTCTATTCTCTTATTCAGTACAGGCAGAAGTTGTCACCACTGCTGGGATATCCTGGGAATCCTGGCTGTGGTGCCATCTTTAAAGTCCAGCAGTGCATCCAGTCAATTGTTGGCCGTCTGGAGTTGCTCTTCACCATGCATATAGTGGGATACCAACCATAAACAAATGCTGCTCAGGGCACAGTCGGTTGCATGTAGTAGTACATACTTAGCTGTTTGAGAAGCAAATCAAATAGATTATTCATCCTTAGCTACATCCCATCTTGCAATTCTATCCTGGTTAGTGCTACCCTTAGCCTAATGCTTAGTGTCACTTAAATCTTCTCGTTGATCAATGTGGGACTATCACATACTTGAAAGTCTTGAAATATATCAAATTATTCACTTTTATACAGCAACATCAAAAGCAAACAAAAAACAGACAGAAGCTCCAATTGCCTGTCAGCACAGGAATGGATAGCTTGAATACTAGAAATTTACAATCAATGAATGATCACTGCATCCAGCTCTCAACTGTTGGATGGGGGGAGCAATTAATTCCCATCAGGCTTGTAGCGCCAGATGCTCCTGCGCTATCATATTCAACAGGTGATATCCTCCCTGTTCAGTGTCCTTATCTTGCTCCTCAGAAGACTGCACACACTGTCCCAGTTCCTCAACCTCCTTTACATCTGGTTGTTCATGGCACAGCATGCTAGGATTATGTGGAACACTGTCCTGAGTATACAGCAAGCCCTGCTCTCCACCCCAGACTGATCCAAGGAGTGGAGCGTCATATTCAGAAGCCTATTGTCTCCGCAACCATAGCCATTCAGATAATGATCCACCTTTCTGTTTTTGCGTCCAAAGTGTATTACCTCACAGTTATTCACATTATACTGCATTACCATCTCTGCACCATCCTCACAGCTCACCCTCCCACCCAGTTTTGTTTAATCAGCAAGATGTTACACTTAGTTCCCTCATCTAAATAATTGATATATGCTGTGATTGGTGGAGTCCAATGGCAATTTCCGAATGGCAGGCAATCACTAGTAGGGTGCTGAACCCTGCAGTATCCTATTAGTGATTCCCTGCCATTAAGAAGGCCATGTATTCCTACTCTTTGTTTCCTATCTTCCAACTAGTTTTCTATCCTTGTCATACACTATTTCCAATTCCATATGCTTTAATTTTACAGGCTAATCTTTTATATGGGACATTGTTGAAAGCCTTCTGAAAGTCCAAATAGACCACATTCACTGATACTCCTCACCACCTCTATGAGTTACACCCTCGAAGAATTACGGTTGATTTGTCAATCATGTTTTCCCTTTCGTAAATCCATGCTGACTCTATCCAATCCTGCCTATGTTTTCCAAGTGCTCAGCTGTTAAATCTTTTAAAATGCATTCTAGCATTTTCCCCTTCTGCTGACATCAGGCTGACTGACCTGTAATTCCCAGTTTTGTCTTTGCTTCCCTTTTTAAATAGAGGGTTACATTAGCTGCCCACCAATCTGTAGGAACTTTTCCAGAGTCTATAGAATCTTGGAAGATATTCACCAATGCATCCCCTATTTCTAGGGCCACTTCCTGAAGTATTCTGGGGTGTGGATTATCAGGCTCTTGGGACTTATCTGCCTTGAATCCCATCAATTTCCTCAACAATATTTCCCTGCAATACTGATTTCCTTCAGTTCCTGTCTCTCACTAAACCCTGTGCTCCCCAACATTTCTGATCCTCTTTTGTGAACACAACCAAAATATGTATTTTGTTTGTCAATTATTTCCCAGTTCTGACTGTAAAGGAGCTACATTTAATTTCACCAAACTTTTGCTCTTTGCATATCTTTAACAAACTTCTCCAAGTCGGTTTATATGTTTCTTGCAAGTTTACATTTGTACTCTATTTTCCCTTTCCTTAATCAATGCCTTTGTCCTCCTTTAGTGAATTCTAAACTGCTCCCACTCCTCGTTCCTGTTGTCTTTTTCTAGGCAATTTGTATGCCTCTTCTTTAGACCTAATATTATTTCTAATTTCCCCTGTAAGCCATGGTTTGGCCAAACTTTCCAGTTTTACTTTTGCTCCAGACAGGAATGAACAGTTGTTGCAGTTCACCCAAGTGCTCTTTAGATGTTTGCCTTCTCACTGTCATCCCTTTAAGTACCATCCCCCAATCTATCGTTGCCAATCGATCACAATCTTGAGAGGTCACCAAACATTGGAGAAATCTTCTGTTCCATCCAATTTTCCTAGGATCTTCTCGTAGTGACACATACCAAGTTGTTTAGGGTATTGATGAAAGCAGGAATACAGGTTTAAATGTAAATATATGGTTACAGTAGTTGAAAACTCAAGGTTAAGAAATCTATTTCTTAAAATAGTAGAAATAAATACAAAATCAAGTTATTGAGAATGCAGATAGAACTCTCAAAATCCAGGGATTGGACTTTCACAATTTAAATTTTCTTATGCAGGAACAGAAACTGCAAAAACAAAATACTCTAAATGATTTTTTTTCTGTAGATTTCAGGGTTTCTGAACTTTTGAGATTGGCATGTATATTCCTGAGTTTTGTCACTTAATGGTTTAATAGCAAGCCACATCAGTAATGGCAAACAATCTTAAGAGCTCTGTTCTGTATGTATGTATGGAAATACTGCTTGCCCTTTATTTGCAGGATGAATGTTGGACAGATGTCTGCTAGAATCTCAGAAACACTAAGCATGCATATAAATGCCTTTTATTTGCACAATTCTGTATGCATAATTAAGCTCTTTCACATTCTGTGGGCCTACAGAACTTGAGTTTCTATACAATTAAATTAATAACCACAAACCAGTGGCTGTGTGACAGGATTTCTCGAGCAAGCACAATCTGAGAGCAGCACCCAGAGAATGCTCGATTGGGGAATCAGTTGATTGATAAACTGAAATTAAATGTTGGCTCGAAAATTAAAAGTCTTCATTCTGAGTGGGGTTGCATTCAAAAGACTTTTCAATCTCCATTTTCACCAGTAACATTACTGCTAACAGGAAATACTCTTCTAACATGTTTGACAGTTTCATCTCCACGATCAGTTTATCCTACGCAATGAGAATTTTGATGAATCTTGATATAAAGAATTAACTCTCTTTAAGTAAGGTCATGATTGAAAGTGTAGTGCTTAATAATAACTGTTTAATTTAGAGATGTGTATAACATAGAGTCTCTGAAATGCGGTAACTCTGAAATATCAAGGGAGCTGTCAATCCACTTTAAAGGATATTTTACATCAACACATAGCAGCTGAAGAGTGACTTAATCTGATTACAGTTATAATCCCAAATGATGCATAATTCTCAACAAAAATAAAATAAAAGACTAATATATGCAATATATGTCTCATCTTCACAGAAGGAGAAATCAGAATTTGATTGGACAAGGAATACCCTATATATAACACCCAGCTAGACTAAACATGTGGGAAACCCAGTAATCTGTGCAAAGTGTATCAGCTGAGTTTCCCATCAAATCAGATTCAACCAATGTGACGACATTCAGGATGTTGCAATCTTAACTCCAGTATTGAAAGAGACACACCAGACAGGCAAGCTGAATCAGTTGGAGTAGTCTAGGATAGAGAAGGAAGTGTTGGAATGGAGCCAAGACAGACAAAATCTGTACTGTTATTTTGTTCTTGCTTCTTGGAATGTGATGCCATGTACTGCGATGATCTGGAAGGACCTTGATAGCGATGGAAGATTCCAAACAGGTTGGGTATCAAGTTGCATGTCCTTCCAATATGTCTATGGCAGGTAGAAAGTCAGGAAAGTCTCCTGGTCTTCCCTGATTGATGAGGAGTGGTGCTCCTCAGCCTACAGTTTCTGGCTTCAAGAAAGCAATCTGCTTCATGAAATACAAGCTGTCAAAAACAGCATCTGCCATGTCTGGTTCATGCATCTCCAGATGCAGGAAGTCTTCTAAGTCAAAGGTGAAGCCAATGGGACATTGTCCACATCCCGTTATTACTCCAGTTCCCTGTTTCATAGTCATTGGGTCAAAATCTTTCAACTCACAGCAAACAGCACAATGGGTGTGCACTACACCCCAAGGTCTGCAGCATTTCAAGAAGGCACCTCACCACAACCTTCTCCAGGGAAATTAGGGATGAAGTAATAAATGCTTCCCTAGCTAACAATGTTCACATTGCATGAATGGATAAAAAAATACTGTTTTCTCAAATCTAATCCTCAAACTCTGTTCACCTGTACAGGTATCCCAGGTACTCTCGATGAAGGGCATACTTAGTGAATAGCAACAGAGACTAGATGTTGTGTTGATAAGTGCTACACTATGGAGAAATTGATACAGTTTGTCTTATGTGGTATGTTACTGCAGTTGGTTGCAATGATGTATTTTTTCATGGATAGATGCCTGATCACATAGAACGTCAAACATAACTATCAAATGTGTGATTCTAATTTCTCCCCTATTGTTTTAAGCAATTTTACTGGTTTGTGTTAAGCATTTTCTACTTGTTTTCATAAGTACAGTTTCTTACGTGAAAATATCACTTAAAAACTATAATTACATGATTATATAGATCTAAGTTAGTAAGATAAATTGATCGTGGAAAATATATTTAAATTGCTTGATATTTCTACTTGTAAATTCAGTCACAAAATTGATGGGTTATGTGAAATTTGTAATTTAGTGCTGTCATATTATTTCCATATAATTATAAATATAAAATTCTATAAATCCTTCAGTGTTTCTTTTATCTTCAAATATTAATAAAATTGATAATGAAGTAATTAAAATTCCAAATAAATTTGATGAATTCTTATGAAGGTGACCTCTGGCTTGTACACATACCTTACAAAATTTTAATGCCAGCACTGTCTATTCATTAAATATAACAGGTTTCTCAGCATTTATAATGTATGTATTCCTTGTGAGTGAGATAAGTTTTGAAACACTGTTCAGTGCTGACTTGAAAAATATATCATTTCAATCCTGCACTTCGGCCTTGGAGAGTAGGAGCATAAAACAGAATCTTCAAGGTCCCACACTCTGATATTATCTTCCTGTCTAAGTCTGAGCAATCCTTCTCACTAGAAATAATAATTTAATAGCTCAAGCATATAATTAGGACTTGACATCCCAAGGCTTCCTCTCAATCTGCCCTTGGAAAAACACATTCATTTTAGCAACATTCCATTTGCACTGAAGGGAAAAGTTGCACTATTTTTGATGAGTCTTTCCAGCAATTTCCAGCATTTTCTATTTTTGTTTCAAAATTCACCGAGCTAGGGGCGTGGGCAGATGATGCTGAACCTTTTCTAAGGAATAATCATTCAGGGTTCAGAGGAGAAAATATAGATACTAGGAGGGTGTTGAAAGTTTTATATTTGACATCTGAAAACATGAAAAATAATCATGATAGAAAACAGGATGAAACAACAGATAAGTGGAACTGTGAGATGGGGGTAACTTTGACACAGAGTAAATTGGTCTGCTGTAGAGAGATGTTGAGAGAATGCATTTGGTGGTGAATGGTACTGTGGATCTCAAATGTGCAAAAATTGTTTCAGCTACACTGAATTTCCCAAAATAAGAAAATGGTTATGAGCTGCAAATAAACAAAAATATATTTTTATTCTCTTATTTATTAATATCAATAGAGATTAAAAATCTCTATTTTTATCCTCTGTATCATGTACACAGGTTCAATTGAAGCTCCATGTAAGAGAAAAGATTCCTTTTCAAATATATATATTTGAGCTTTATAATTCTGGATGCATATTATGGCTCATTGTTACAGATAAATGACATTGTAGTTTCTTCTATCGCCATCTGTATTTCCCAGACCTGGTGAAACCTGATGACTGAGCTGAGACAAATCACTAACTGTCTTTCAACTTACTTGCTGAACACCTTTCCCACTTAAACAGACCCACCTTCCCCAACTACCATGTGATCAGACAACCTTTTGCCTTCGATATTTCTTCTGATCTCTGACTTTCCTCCTGGCATTTTTTTAGATGTGTGTTTTAGCCCTCCCCTAACACCCATTCAAAATGATTGAATCCACACTGGCCTTCAACTCCCCACTCATTTCCACACAAGATAGGCTTGAATAATGGTGGTATTTCAGGTCACTTGTTCTTGGCAAAATACTACTGTCCTGTCAGGCCAAGCAGCATCATAGGAGCAGGAAGGCTGACGTTTCGGGTAGAAGGGTCTAGGCCCGAAACGTC